>SCLD01104759.1:0-30685 GCA_004367895.1 Oikopleura longicauda
GATCTCGAGATTTTATGTTTTTCGACCGCGCGAGTGTCAGGTAATTTTCAAAAAACAAATATGTGAATTTCTCTGTCTGGTACCGTATAGGGGGTGACAATAGAGTGGAAACCCCGGTCTTGAACTTGCACACATACACCTTAATATGATTTTGCATATAACGTTTTCGCTAATGTGTGCAAGTTCTAGACCAAGTGTTCCACTCTTATGGGTCTTAAGACTCTTAGTTCAAGACCGGTTGGTCCACTCGAATGTTTCCCCACGCAAAAATCCCCCCTTTAAAATCCCCACGCAATTCTTTTGAAAATTCAGCTAAAAGTTTTTAAGGGTTATGATTGCACGATTTCGCTGAAACGGGGAAGCGGTCAAGTCAACCAAAGTTATCGGCATTCCGTTAATCATCCAGCTTCACATTTTCTTCCTGCCGGTTGAGAAAAAAAGATCCAATGAAGGAAAAACTAATTCAGAAATATTTATCGAAGACGAGAAGACATCAAGAAGACACCATAAATATTGCTTTAAATACAAGAAAAACACATTTGCGTTTATTGTTAGCTTATTTATTGACAAATTGGAACTAGTATGAGCAGGAATATTGCGGGAGTTAGGTTGCTGATTTTTTCTATATCAAAATCGTTGCATTTTCAGCCGCTGTGAGCTTATCCAATATGAGCTTAAAAAGTTTAAATGTTTAGATGGGAAGTTATTTCTCAAAATATCGCTCAAAATGAACTAACCTGAATCTTCATGGCTCAATTCGATCCTTTATCGACGAGATTTTTTTAAATCTGGTACTCTCATCGAAGAAAAATCCCTTATAAATCGATTTCTCATTAAGTTGAAGGCGCTAGAACTTCTAGCCTAGAAGGTTTATCGGATGAGGAACTCTAGAATTTTTCAGTTCACTTGATCGAATAGCATATTCGAATAGATATAAACACAAATCAGAATGCGCGAATGAACACGAACAAACAACAAAGTCATCGGCCTAGAAAGCGGAATTTTCAAAATCTATTACATCAAAATTATCGGAAGCTTTTCCGGAACATTGATAATCTCAAATGAATTATAGCGACATACCGTATGTCACATACGGGCATAATAAATTGAATAAAAAAACATACGGTATGAGAAGGGGAGATACAACTCCAAAATGGCACAGACTCGGGCTTCTTAAAAGGGGCGGTCGCGAAAAATATTCCTTTATCAATATTCCTCGAGAATATTTTTTGCGAAGGTATTTATGATTGAAGGCAGATCAAATGGGTTCGATTCATACCCATTTTGGCTACTAAACGTGATATTAAAATTTTTGAGAAAAATGTCCGAAAGTGACCTTTTGGCTCGAAAATTCAGTTTTTTTTTTATTTTTCCGTGAATAAGCTCCTGGAGAGGATTCAACAAAAAAATTATTTAAAAAAAATTTTCCGTGAATTTCGATTTTTTATGAAAAAAAGCTGTATCTCGCCTAGGTATGAGTCATACGCGAAGATGAAATGATTTATTAGATTATTTTATTTCAGTAAAACAGTCCCAATCAACTTTTGTATTTTTGGCAGCGAGTTCCATTGAAATTGTATTCTGAGTGAAAGAAGAACCAGGAAATGACGGATACCAAACTGTTGCACGAATTTTCTGTGGCTAAAAATGAGCTTAGATCAATGTTCATACTCTTATTGAGGTCTCTAACAAAAGGGAATATTGGCAGAAAATAAAATTCGAACCTGTGAAGGGCCGTTACGATCATTTTGAAGAATATCTGGGAAACAGCTGGCGGTTAATTTAGGTTCTTTTGACCACGAAAGTGAATGTGGAATGGCTTCTGATGGATGGCCACCAGGTGGCGTATAATATACTATTATATTTTGCTGTTTGTTGAATTCAGAACTACTTCGATCAGAATCATTTAACAGATTGTCCAAGTTTCTAATTCACAGTTTTCAATTTTTTTTACTTTCCTGATCAAGAAGTCTCGGATCTTTATTGAGCTTAAAATTTAAAGCAACCCCGACTTAATATGAAAAGTTAAAATTGAACTGTTTCCTGATATACTCAATAGCCATTCTGAGCGTTTCAACTTTTGAATGCCTTCGATCGTCTCTTGCATATGGAACCACTTGTCGCAACCTCTCAAACCCTTTATTTATAGTTTTCATTCTTGTTCGTTCTCGTTTGTTCGCTGCTATTCTCTTTTATTTGGGTCATTCAAGCGAAACTCATGTTATGTTAAAATTCACATAGTATGCCCGAGTTTTGGTAAGGGTTCGGTGTCTGCTGAGTCCTTTCCTGTCTTGTCCTATGTTTCAATCTCGGTTTTCGATTTCCTTTTCGTTCGTTTGTCTCATCATACTCGTCAGACATGATGTCATCCGAATCAGCCCCGGAACTCCAGTCATAATTATTAAAACTTTCACCATCAGAATTGGGATGATCTGAATGAGCTAATCCTAGACGACTATTTTGAGCCTCGATTCTGTCAGCTTCTTCTTGGCTGATTATCCTTGAAAATTGGTTAACAAATATTCAAATTAATAAAGTGGTGTTCGTCTTCCCGATAGTAGTCGTCTCTTTACTGCCTCGCGCATTCGGACCAAATAATCATCAGGAAGACGGACCCCACTTTAGCCTAAAGGAGCTGAAAACGAATCACTTACTGGTAAGTTTTGTCAGGACCTATTCGGACAGGGACTTTTACATATTCATCTGTTGATTCCAATTCGACATATTCTGGCTCTCTGAAAATATTTATTATCAATAAATCATGGTAGACGACGAATAAGGTCTTGAACGCCAGTTTCTTTCTCACCTTATATCTTCATTGTAACCATCATTATCCATAGAAGCCGTGTTATAAGTCTCCATACCAATCGTTGAATCGTGCTGGTCAGGATGATCGTACGACGTCATACCGACAGGTCCGGACATTGATGACGTCACTCTGACGTCATTTTTTGAGCTGTATTCCTCGCCACCAATACCATTTAATTTATTTGATAATGATTCTGATTGATCTGATTGGTTGTTCCACTGTGCTTGAACATCCTGTTCTGCTATTGGATAAAACTCAAGTTGGTTTACTTTTTTTGTCGATTTTAGGTCACTTTTAGGTCTTACTTGGATATAATCACTTTCATTGATTTCGAAATCGTTCGATCTAAGTCCGTCTGTTCGATTTTCATCATATTCTGATCTCTCATTTATTTCTTGCTTTTATTCGGGATAAAAATATATCACTTTTTGAAAAAAAAATTTTAAAGTTTTGGTATTTTATATATTTTTGGGCATTTTGTTATTTTCTCGCCGCCACGAAATGTGAAATCAACAATTGTCCCGTTCCGATGTTTGAATTCCCACGTTGTAATCGCCCTTCACTGGGAGCAAGTCTGCAAAGTCAACATCTTAATCTTTTTTTATAAAAACCGTCATTGGAAGTTCAATGTTGCCCTCCCATGACTTACCAATATCAGGATAATGGCTCTCACTTGGCAACAAATGATCGTGACCACTTGACCACCGATGCTCCCAACGTGCCATTTTACCCCAAAAAAAAAACAAGGGCCAAAAAATATATATTTTGGATGATAAAAATGGGTAAAAATTTTCAAAGTTTTAAAATGTTTTGTTTTAAGTTAATATTAGTATTTTTGGGTTTGTTACCAAATGTCGATTCCCATATTTTAAATAAGTCCTGGATAGATAATGCAAACATTAATGATTCGGAATTATGGTGCTCTTCACTATTTGATTTAGGTTGTTTACAAGACGAAAACCTTAAATATATGCAAATATATTTGGCTTCAGTTTATCAATAGATCGACAAGTAACTTGAACCACCAAATAGTTACAGATACCAGCTAATGGGCCAGTTGACGTCGATTGTGTTTGCAAATTAGATGACGTTCTTATCTGGTCAAAACGAACGTATAGAGTTTACACTAGGGGAGATTCAATAATTTGGGATTTCATGCGCCGCCGACCCCTGCCGATCAGTAAAAGTGACCCCATGTAAAAAGTTTGCCGACTCCTTTAGACATGTTCTTAAAAAGAGATGTTAAGTTGACCTAGAGAAAATAGAAAACAATTCAAAAATGAAAAATAAGTATTAAATCCTTTAATCGTCCATAACTGTTGACAAAGTTGCCTAATCAAGACGAAATTTGAACTGCAAACTGCTGATGATATGCCGCTCAACTGTGTTAAAACTGACATTCATAGCAAGAGTTACAGTTTGACTAGAATGAGTATACCGAGTACTGAAAACAACAACACCAATCGACTTATATAAACAATATATACATTAACGCAAGTAATCAATAAATTAACGCAAGTAATTTTGGAAATTAACGTGCTCTTGTACTTTTTACATTCAACCAATCAGAATCCAGTCCAATGACGACATAAAGAGGACTTTCAGTTAATTCAATTAACGGAACAGCCAATTAACGAAAACTTCAATTAACGAAAAAGTCAATTAACGAAAAGCCCCAATTTTCTCCTATTTCGAACTCAACCACAACTAAAATTGAATAAAACATATCAATAAGCTTAACTATATATTCATTGCAGTCAGTTTCCAGATTAAAGGCTCGGCAATTACAGTTATCAAAGGTAGTATCAATTTGAAAGAGTCAATATATATGGGTACAGAGGAATGCTGTGTAGTTATTCGGAAGATGAACTTGATGAACTAAATTAATGTTAATATTGTGACATAATATAATAAGCTAAGCAATTGTTACCTGGACATGGGCAATCGAACCGTGAATGGTCGCATTATAGGGAAATGAAACTTGTTGAAATATCGACCCACACACACATTCGTCAAACAGTAACGAGAGCAACAAGTAGCCATGCAAACATTTGATACAGTTTCATTCATAGCAAAAAATGGATATAATGACTCCGGCGATGGCCACCGCAAAAATAGATTTTTAGCGGTTCTTCGATTCTGACTACACTTTTTCAAATGACTCATAATACTGTCGATCCGGTTTGCTAAATAGTACAAGTTAGGTCAGGCTAAGTTGAATCTGTCAAAACAGTATCACGTACCGATTATTCGTATTGGCTTGGAAAAGTTTTTCAACAATGAAGCTTCAACATCCTTGTCATCCAACAGTAGCTGTAATCGTATCGTGTCGGTCAGGTGTTCAAGAATGATATTGATAGACGCTATCAGTCCATACGTCATGCAGTTTGACCGATAATGACGTGTCAACTCCCAGGCAACTTGATTGGCCATCTTTGGTAAAATAAGCACCAACAACGCGTCGGAGCAATTAAACATTGCTATGTCATCGGTAACCATGTGACTATACTCAGTGAAAACTCCTGCCAGAAATCTTTTCTTTTGTATGGTCGTGAAATTTGTGGCAAAATAAACACCATTTTTCAGCTCTACATATACTTAAGATTATGAAATTAAAGTTACCAAGATAGTCAAGACAGTATTAAAAACGTCATAGCAAAAAATTTCAGGATAATCCCGGTAGGATATTAAAAATGATAGAAAGCACTAAAACTCACCACCACGCTCACGCCACTGATTCTCTGGCAAAAGAGTTTCGGATCGACGCAAGTTGAATGATCGCATCTCCAAAAACAGTGAGGGATTTCGAGTTAGATCTCCTAGCCTTGTGATTGGTCGATGAACAACGGTATGAGCGGATCTGATTGGCTGACTTGTTTGAACTCGTTTTGGTAAACCTAGTCTGGGACTTAGAGCGTTCTGTTCCAACTTTGTTCTCTTTGGTGTGCAATGAAATTCATCATGAGTACTCAGTGGCTCTGGTTGACGGCGTGGAGTTATTATGGGTGACAAAGTTTCTTCGGACTGGTACAGTTTTTCTGGAGTTTTGGGTGACTTGGTTAACTCGAACTCATCGGACCCTAAAAGTTAAAGTAACTCGAAACATACTAATACGTAAATCATATTTGAAAACTTGGATTATATAACTAAATTCGAAACGAAAATAACTCAAAAGATAAGACCGTGTAATCCTCTTTAAGTAACCAGCAAAAGAAATTGATATTAGTAAACGATTGATAAGCACAAAAACAGTCATGTTAATGATAAAAAGTTTCAATGATCATTATCCCCAGATCAAAATCAAAAAATAAAAATTAAAAAATCGGTTAAACGAACCATTTGAAAACGGTGAAGAACCAGTTGTAACTGCTTGTGTTTGAGTCAAGTCTTGAGTGGTTGCTGACTCTCGGATCTCGGTCGTTTGCGTTATCTGACTTGGAAGTTGTGGATAGCTGGTACTGCGTCTGATCCGTTGAAACAAATTTTCTTGTGGTCTTGGTATGAAAGGATTCTGTGCTGATTTTTGTTCAAAAACATTTGCCAACTTTTGTACTGATCCTGAGCTGGATAACGATAGATTCACCACAGTTTGATCCTATAATTAAATATTATGAATTGAGTTAAAATACCCATAATCAGTTTAATATTACTCACACTGGTATCTGTAGGCAGTTCAAATGATTTCACGATTTGAGTTGGTACAATAAAGTCTGAATTATCTCTCAATAAGATTTGGCGAAATGTGGATAAATATTTATAATGTGGTTTAGAAACTAAAACGGATTAACTTACCATTATTTTTATCATCGAACTGAAGCAATAATTGAGAATCGCCCTCAGTCGTGTTCATATCGTCTGGAGTATTTGGTGCACTGGATGGTGGAGAATCATCTGGTCGTTCTCGTGATTTCACCGTGGACGTGGTCTTACATGTAGCAGTTGGAGTGGACGACAATTGATTTTCATTGGATGGCGATTTGGTTTGGAGATTTATTAAGTCTTGATTGTTATCCCACACCATACTACCTCCAGTGGTTGTTGGTTCTGGTGATTTATCTTCGTCTTCATCTTCAAATTGTTGGAGTATTTCTACAGCAGTGGCGCAATCTGCAGCGATATCCTTCTCATATTCATGCTTGCAATGAGAGTGAGCATCATATAGGGCGTCAAATTCTTCATCCGGACCATGAACTGGATCTAAACCAAGAGTTTCATCAAAGGTGTCGTGCCCAAGTGTGACTGAAAGGTCATGTTTCAGTTTCGTTAACGGCCCATTGTAAGTTACCACTGTTTGAGCTACAATACCACTGGTTGATACGGCACCGTCACATGTGGGTCTTGGTCGCTTGTTTGGAGTAGGTGGTTCGTCACCAGGGTGTTCTCGTTTCCGCGGATTGAGTTTAATAGTTGGATTTTGAATAATTGCAGCCACAACGCGTCGAAAATCAAGAATTAATAATATGCTGCATATAGAATGATCTGGAATCAATCTCGATGACCACGTGGCATGAGCTAGAGTATAATACTCAATTCCCCGGTCAGTTATCATCTGTTGAGCCAATAAAAAATCCCAGAGCTGATAACGCATGGACTCATCGGCCAAAACATTTGTGTCAGTAGTCTGAAATGTTTTTTAAATATTAAACAATAGAATTATGATTCATAACTTAAGAAATTGACTGAACTGATTAAAATAAGAAGTCAAAGCCACATTTCAAAGACAAATAAATAAATCTTACCCGCCATAATTCTTGATGACCATTAAAAATGGACTGGACGGTATTGAATAACCGTTGTTGTTGAAGTGGCCCCCATGGGTGGTTATATAATTCATCTAAAAATTCATTAATATGACTCATAAACACGTTCTCAATAAAATACCTTCTTCGCTAGTGGTTGGCATTGTAGTCAGTACAGCTTGAGGATCTTGGATTGAAAATAGAACATTCAAAGTCATACTCAGTCCCACGTACCATGAACGATGTACACGGTCGAGCAACAAATTTATCGCCATACTCCCAGAACGTCTAAAACAAACCAATAGACTATATGAAAAATTTCTAGTATCATCTTTGAGCATTTTTAAAATCCTAGAACAGGACTAAGTTCGCATTTCCCTGACCCTAACCCAAAAGCTCACAAATTAGGCTGTAATGACGAATATATGTGACTGTTAAAATATGTCTTCTATGACAGATTGAAAATGATTCTATGTGACTGTTAAATAAACAACGTATTCTAAATGACTCATAGAACTGCGAGTTGAGTCAGAGTGTTACTCAAACTACCCAGATTAACATTGTATGACGTCATTCTTTCAATTAAAAAATTAAACCAGCTCAAAACTTTCCGTTCTCTATAATAGTAATTTCGTCAATTGCATAGAATTTATACTAAATTGGAGGACGAAGTGGTTGAATGTCTCACTTAGAGAAGCGCAAGAGAAAAAATAAATTACCTCAAACCGTTATTTTTCAAAAGTTGACCAAGCGTAATGCCATACTTTCTCCCATCTGTTGACCTGTTTCGATTCAGTTTCGTCATTTTTTCGCTCTGTAAAATTGAAACAAAATTATTCTCTCTGTATTCTGATTGGCTGTTCATATGACTCATTTTTTCCTGTTTTGACTCACTGTAGAGAAGTTATGTTCACATTTGAGATTTAGATTATCTTATCGGTTAATATTATTATGCGTGATGGTTACCGAAGCCGTTCAGGAATGTTTTATGCTTGCATAACTAAAAAATTGAACTTGAAATGAAATATTAATAAACTCTGAAATTGATTAGCTAGTTAAACATCTACAGGACGGCGTTCGCCATCTCGGAATTCACCTCGTCGATCCCGATCTCGTTCCCCTGATAGACGCAATGGTCGAAGTTCATCTCGTTTTCCCTCCCCTGATCGAAATAGATATAGTTCAAGCAGCAGAAAAGATTCTGATCATCATCGTAGTAGACGATCTCGAGAAGAACCGTCATGTAAGAAAGCTGTCATAAATCACGTGACTTCAAATGACATTTTAAACTATATCATACGTTATTCAGTCAAACTATTACGTTTATTAAATAATTTAATACTCATTCAGCTGATGATCAACCCCGGAAGGTCACCACAACTCACTGCTGGGTGAATCGAGATCATTATGAAGTGGAACACTCGGCTTATCATCGAAATCGTCCTGCTCGTTTTGAATATGTTCTTATTGTAACTGGAGAAGATGATACCACTCTTGAGCAATACAATGACCCTTCCCAATATAAGAACCCTGAAGTTTATAAAGAAATATTCCAAACTCGAATTGTTGGCACTCGAAAGAGTACACTCACCCACTGGTTAGAAGACGTATCATGTGATCCAAGTACCGTCCTTCTACGAAAAATGAATGGTGAATCCTTTAAACATGCGCACGACGTTTTTGAACATGAACAAATTGAAGAAATCAAATTCACCAATATCATTTCTGCCTGGATGTTTCCACAGAAAAATCTCAATAAGATGCAGCATGGAGAGCGTAAATACGTCTGGGCCAGATTGGAATGGGCATTATTTAGCTACCAGCAAACGAGAAAAAATGTTCAAGGTCATTTTTCCATCGATTTACCCAATCTTCCTATGCTTGAAACGTTAGTGGTCCGATCATGGAATAAATTTCCCGTTGGTGCAAGTCCAAGAGGCGAAGTTTTGCCACAAATGGTAAACTCATTTCAAATGAAACTTGATGATGTGGCCAGAGCTCACCAAGCTACTTACATACCAGCAAAAGGAGGTTCTGATGTTTTAGATGGTCCGTTGAATTATCGCTTTCGATATGAAGACTGTGATGCCTCTATTGTCAATGCCACAAACCCATTTCGAAAGGATCTTCAAGAATTTCAACCGTCTGTTTGTCAAATTCGGAAATCAGAATGGCTGGCAAAAACCCAGAAATGGAATGATGAACAACCCGTCTTTAAAGGTTACACAGCATGTTTCACGAAACAAGGTCGTTATTTTTCAATTCGAGCAAATATGGACCCGTTTTACCATAGCTGTACTGATCGCTGTCCTGAAAAAGACTGTAAATATGCCGGTCAACCAGATCTGAAGAGTATCCCGTACTGGAACGCCATTTTATATGCATCTCAAGGAAGTCAACCATTACGTTCAATGGATAATCAAGCAGCTTTTAAATACTTTAGAACTTGTCGATATAAATTCGAACGTGACGTCATGCAATTGAAAGGCCTTGATCAAGGTTCTATGAGCCGCCCACGTGATTCCAACCCTCAAAATATCATTTCAATGCAAGAAGCTTTGAGTGCTCCTCATGGTCTAACACATTCTGGTCCCATGAAACCTACTGTGCCTACACACGACCCAGCTGTAATTGAAAAAATGGCCGATTTAACTAATCAAGTTAACAATCAACGTGAAATTATTGATGAGTTACAAAAAAGTAAAGCTGATTTGATTGCTGAAACTAAGAAAATCGTCGAACAACAAGTAGCGGATTCAGTCAAAAAGGAATCAGCAAAACTTTTGGTACGCCAGAATAAATTCGAAAATGAGACCAAAGCTGCTATGGCCAAGAATACTTTGGGCATGCTTAAAGTTATTCAAGATGTTGATAATAAGGTCACTATTCAATCTCAAAAACTGCAACACTTTCAACTTCTGAACCGTTTGCAACAAACGCTGGCTCAGAATCCTAAATTGGCAGCCAAAGCTTTGAATAATGTCAACTATCAGAAACAAATTCAACCAATTCCTGAATCTCGTGTTGATTCAGCAATCGATATTTGTGCCAAGAATGCCAAAACCATTAGTGATAATGTTGCCGCAAGTGCTACCAAAGCGTTCACGAATCATGCTGTCAAATTCTGTGCAGTTGGTGATGTTGATGTCAGTGCCCTAGTCAAAGATCAAACTCCAGCTGTTAAGGCTCCCACCGAGTTAGGCACTGTATGTATTATGAATGAAGTTGAAATGACTAATCATATGGACGCTGTCAAAGTCTCAACCGCCAAAGCTGATCAACAGGCTGTTCGACTCAATACAGTTTACAATGAACTGGAACAAATGGAAAAACAACGTCTAGAAGCTGAACAACAAGCCCAACAGCAGCTTTCCAACCAATCAGAACCATCTAAGGAACAGGGAGACATAACAACAGTGATTTCATCGAATCACCCTAACCCTACCCCCAACCCTTGTACACCTAGTAAAAAACGTGAAAGACCTCAAGATGATAAAGACGATGAAATGAGTGTTGATCAGGATAGTAAGAAGATAATCCTAGCACCAATATCGGACATTGATGATGCTGAAGAAGATAAACTCCTTCAAAACGAGGATACACCTACGCAACAATCTATGGAAATCTGTTCTACAGAATCTGGAGCGATAACGTCATCAGATATTACCTCAACAATTGATGATGAACTTGAACTTGGCCGTAATGATCCTGATGGTTCTGTTAACTCTGGACATTCCGTTATCTGCATTGGTGCTCGTCCAACTGGAGATGCTCGTTTACCTGTCACTGAAACGGTCCCAGCACCTTCAACTCAACCTTCAATGGATCCTGATATCATTTTAGCTCTTCCCTTAACTGGTATGCCCAAATCTGATTGGAACACGTCGCATTTATCAAATCCAGCTGTAAAAGAACTGTTAAAGTTTGATAGCTCACGACTCATTCAATGGCGTTCTAGAATGATTCAATATGTCCTTGGCACCAACTTCCAAGCCTACATTACAGCTTTCCTAAAATCTTATGATAATGAAACTGAACTTCAAAATCGTCTAACTAAAGCACTTGTGGTTGAGTCAAAAGTAATTTTGCAAAATCTTCAATTATTATTTGATCGAAGAATTCCTGCCTTTCTTATTAACACCATTCTCAGTTCTCATTGTGATGCAGACGGAGCTACTTGGACGCTATTACACAAGTTTAAATCAATGCCGCTTTCGACTAAAATCGTAAATCAATATTTGGATCATATTGGCGCTCAAATGGGAACAGAAAGAACAAAAGTCGTTAAAATGATTGAGACTTCACTCATGGTTGATTTGAATAATGGTGTCAGTCGAGTTATTCATGCGGCTATACCCTCATTTGATTCACAACGAAATGATGCCTCGGCCAATCAATTCAGAACTTTCGTAAGAACTTGGCTTCAATCTCCGTCTACTCAACCGAATACTCAATCTCAACCCACGTCAACTTCCCAATTAACACAACAACCAATTCAACCTTACATGTTAAATCCGCCTTCGGTATGCAAAAAATCTCAGACAAAAGTTGTTAATCCCTCGTTAAGACTCAATAACATGCCGCTCCGCAATCCTTTATCTGTACCTAACCCTCCAGAACAGGCACGAGCTCGATCTTTTGATTTTGATTATGACTATCCCACTGATCCTTATGATGAATATAACTCGGATTTATATGACTCACAAAATTTATCTCAAATAGATTCTAGTCTTAGTATTGACAGTTTTGAGTTACGACATTTCCAAACGGTCACTCAACGTAAAATGAACCAAGTTCACGGTAGACCGGATACCCCCGCTTCATTATCTGATAATGAGCTTTTACTTTCCAAAAATGACTCATGTGATGAGTACAAAAATGATTCATTTGATGAAATTAACAATGACTCATTTGATGAGAATAAAAATGACTCATTTGATGAGCGTTTTTTAGATTTTACAAATTTAGAATCTGATGAAGAAGAATTTAATTCTCCGAAAAATCTCATTAAACCAAGTTGTCCCTATGGGCATGGCTGTATTATTTTTGAAGCGTCTCATGCTAGTGAATATTTACATCCTTTGGATCCAGGTTTCACCATTCAAAAATTACCGTTATGTGAGTTAAAATCTGAATGTACGTTTCAATGGGATCATAATCACTTTTCTCGATATCGACATCCTTCTGACAATGATCGGAGCTCTTTCAGTTCTTTATTGACCCCGCCCTCCCCTGTACCCCCTCCTTCTCCGACTGTGCTGGAACAACGTTATGCGAAATCCAATTTTTATTATCCACAAATCAATATCAACGATGAGTTTATGCTTAATGACAAACGTGATAGATCGAAATACAATTTCAAACTTAGGAAAGAGGTTATCAATTCGGGTATTCTTGACGACCCCATGTTACCAATCGATGATAATATGATTCCTTATGAGTTTGAAAATGAAAAACTATATAAGTTACGTCGTGCAAGTCAAAAAGCTTTGAAACGTGCTCGTTATCTCAGAAAAGAACTCCCTCACATGTTACCCCTTTATAATCCAGATGATCCGAGTGAACGAATACGATATAAATTACGAATGACTCACTTTGAACGAAAAAGACGCCGACAGCGAAAATCCAAAACTACGAACTTTAGGCATGATCTTGATAACTTAACTATTGTGTATGTTAATCTGAACGATCCGGGAACACAACTGCGTACATTATGTGATGTATATCCCTTTGCTGATATTTTTGTTATCTCTGAATTGAATATAGATTTAAACCTCCTCATGAGTCGTAAATTAACCCCTGTACACTTTCGTCCTTTTTGTCACAAAGGCGTACCTGAACGTCGAGGTGATAGCACGGTTTTCAAAGTTTATGCAGCGATCTTAATTAATGAATCTAAGGGCATCACTGCTGAAATAAAATTTGACAAAGTTCCATTTATTAGTTTATATATTCGAGTCCCTCAAACTTCCGGTGGTCCTTTCTGTTTTAACTTAACCGGGTTTTATCGTTTTCACTGTGGTACGAAAAGCCATAATTTACGCCTATATTCTAAACAAGATGTGTATAATTATTTTATCCAAAAATTCAAGCAGATCAGTCGTATACAGTTTAAAGTTCCCTCTTTGCTAATTGGAGACGGTAATTCGTGCTTATTTCGTCCTCGTAAATCGGATAATAAGGTTTTTTGTCGAGAGATCAGAAACAGTTTTGCCCAGTATATTGATGAAGTTGGAACAAAAACTACAAACACGAGTGGCCGTTGGAAAACCAAATCCACAATTGACTGGTGGTTACAGAAGAAAATGAAGGCTTACAGAATGCTATTCGAATCAGGAAAGGATATCCTTGGTAATGATGGTCATGAAATCCTTATTGGCAAATTCAATGTGAAAACCATTCGTACAGAACACCTAAAAGAGATTACCATTACTCATATGCCTGATAAAGATATTGTGTTCAATCGTGCAATCCAAGTATTCCGTGATAATGAAAATGAACTTGAAACTCTTTTTGACCGTGAAAACTTGCACCGATTATTTCATAAAACTGATCCTAACTGGGTTCCCCCTGATTATGTAGGACAATACTCTAAAAAAGTCATGACTTTAATTAACCAAATTGGTGAAGACTGTATTTTAGAGGAAACGAAAGTTATCGACCTGTTAAAGCCAAAACAAACTTTGTCAAAAATCACCAAGGAATTGAAAAAACAAGTTTCGGATATGTCGAATATTTTACGTCAAGATCATTATGTTCCAGAGGAAACTGTTCAATATTTTAAGATTTTACGAACAACCTATAAAAGGTTTTTACAGCGTGATCAACGTTCAGCTTTCACTCTTGGAAAAGGTGATTTTGATGGATTATCCGAAAATGATATTTTTCATATTAATCGTAAAGCGAATTCTGGAATGAAGCTGCAACGTCTACAAGAAGTCAATTTTGGTCCAACAAAAATTGCTGAATCCTTTATCAAACTCCAAAAATGTGAAGATATTCCGATTCCACCCTTTATTCAGCAATGGAAAGAACTTGACCCCCCTTTTGATATGGCCAAATGTGATCTATCTATTAAAGGAAAGGATAAAGGCGACTCCATCATACATTTGATTTCCAAAATGAAAAATCGAACAACCTCGCATAATTCAGTCATCTGTCGAGATCTATTAGCTGGCTTCCCTAGAAATATTCTTGGGCACCATTTGATCCGGTCTATTCGTCTAGATACAGAGTTAGGGGTCTATAATCAGAAAGGCAAAACTAACAAACTAATAAAGTTATTGAAAGGCGACAAAGATCCTAATGACTTAAGTAACTATCGATGCCTTCAAATTCCCCAGTTTGATTCTTCAGCAGCTGATTGCGTTTGGGTTACGAATTTCACAGCACATATCTTAAAACATGGCACCATTAGTCCCGAACAGAATGGTTTCCGGTCCTTTTTTGGGTGTCACACTGCTATGACCAGTATTTTTGAGTCATATAATAATATATCAAAAAATGTTCGAAGTCTATTACTTTTCATAGATTTTCGAAATGCGTTCGGTACCCTTAATCATAATATCCTTTGCACCCTTCTTAAGAAAATGTTAAGTCCTGGCCTTGATCGTTTGGTCCGTGACCAACTAACCGGTCGTTATGTAGTCGCTTATGAGAATGGTCAACAGAGTGCCCCATTTGAAATCCCAAACGTAGGTGCGCCTCAGGGCTCAAACAATGGGCCCGTATTCTTTTTGCTTTTCGCTGAATTGATTATAGACCTATTAAAACAGTTTAAGGATGTCGTCTCTATCTTATTTGCAGATGATTGTGTCTTAAATATAACTGCAAAAACTTATGAAGAAGCTCAAATTATTGCGGAGAAAATTATGACCGATTTCACTCGTCTCACTGAAACTATTGGAATTCATATCAACCCTAACAAGTGCCAATTTATGCTCCTTGGTAAGCCCGAACACAAATGTGATAATATTTCGTATACTTGGAATGGCCAAAAATATGTGGTGAAGCATCATAACCACATTCGATATCTCGGATTTAGATTTGATACCATGTTCTGCTTTCATCGTCAGTTTAGTCATGTAGTAAATCGCATTTTTGAATATAAACCATTAATCTTAAACATCATCAAAGCTGGAAATCGTAAAGAAATAACGAAATTAGCACGATCGCTTATTTACGGTATCCTCGAATACGGTATGGGAGCCATCCCTATCGGCAGTAGCTCCGATTATAGTCGATTAAATATGGCCATTGTTAATATCGGCTGTGATATTCTGAACATTGTACGTCAAGGTCATAAAAGAATTGAGCAAACTAGGATTTTCCATGAATTCGGCTGGATGGAAGCGTCCAATATTCACAAGTATAACATTTTAAAATTATTAAACAAGACCATGTTAGTATCTGAACCAAGCAATGTTGCTAAAACAATCCGTAGAGTCCTGGTGTATCAATCAGATAACAGGCCATTCATTTGGCCCTGTGATGATGGTGATATTGAACCGGTACTTAAACGGTTTCGTTGGCTTAAATATGACTATCCAATGCTTAGTAAGGATACAGATGTATCGAATGATGATCTGTTTCCCTATAATGCATTGAAATTATTATCCGACATTCCGCTTGAAATTCGATTAAACTTAGGAACAGATGATTTTCAATTACAAATTAAAGAATACTATAGTACGAAATGCCAACACGCCATCTCACACACTGTGTTGACGTGTGCACAGTGTGTCAAATTGACCAACTTCCATGCTACATTTATGGCGCGTAATCAATCATTTTTTACTGATCCAAATTTTGTTAATTTTGATGGATTGTACTTGAACTTTCGTTATAAAAAAGAACACACATGGTCTAGTTTGTTTCAGCATGGACTAACCTGTCGTAAACAGCAAATAAAAATTACAGCCCAAGTCCTACGTAATTTACGAAAAAGCAAAGTCATAATATGGAATCCTAACCTATTAAATCATTAATTCAGTATTTCGAATCTCAAGTCAATCCGTTATCAATCTCATAATGACAATCTTTGATCCAACATTGAATCAAGTCAAATTAGAATATGATCCAGAAATTATCTCTCTGCTAATGGATTCTCAAAATGACGATGTTAACTTGGTCCCATTCCTGCCCTTGCCCACGAAATTGTTGTTATTATTTCGTCAAAATGGCAATATCAATCCCAATATGGTCCTCACCCCGTCTTTAATGGATATCCGAACCAATTCATCCCTGCCACTAGGATTATCTGATATATCATCTTGGTCAGTTTTCTGTCGATTCATTTGGAAGCAAGTTGACAGTCGAAATATTTATGGTTCTCAATTACTACAGCAAGGTTCCCTTACTCGATTTCAACCGACCTCGTCTATCCCGATATTCGAGTATTTTGACATAGTTCAACAAATGCTTGCGGAAAAAATGATTATCAGGTCAAGAATACTTGATTCAGCACGAAAATCAACATTTGTGACGTCATTCACGTATGAACCCTTTACTAATCGTACCCAGCGGTATATCTGGCATGAAACTCAGCAGGAAAACGATTTCATAACCAACTGTAACAACGACTCTGAGCCAAATGATTCAACGACACTAGACAATGCATTTATCACAGTTATTGACTGTAATGGTGCCAAACTTGAATGGAAATCGGTCCAAAACTCCCGTCATGCCTTAAACAGACCCGTTGAACAAGATTTCAAATCCAAACCGAAAAACCAATCGCCTATCACCAATATTATCCAGCTGCTTGAAAATGTTAAATTCGAAACTACCGATAAACTCATTTCTGATTTTGAAACTATATTGCTCACTGATGCTGTCAACATATTATGTCGACTTGAAAAATTGCAAGTGGAGAAAAAGATTTTTCATACCTTGGATGAGGATGAAACGCTCTTGAATCATAGATGTCTCCCTTTAATTCACCAAGCAAAGAAACTGAATCAAACTGCTGTGCGAATTAGAGTTTTAAATGATGAAAGCACTCAAGCCGATTATTGGGAAACAGAATGGACTGGTGATTGGTCTGATATGAGCACTCAAACTGTTGCTGAAATGGAATAACGAAAGTATCCGTTAATTATGACTCATTATTTTAGATGGTTATTCACGGCAAAGGTAAAATTGCTATTTTCAAATGTACTCCTAAATGGCTCGAAGGTCAAATTGAATGGCCAGCGGAACTGGAGATTTTAGAATCTGATGGTGAATTATTGATCAGCCTATTTATCGTGTGGCGTCATATTCCCTGGTCCAAGCTAACTGATCTCAAATTATGGAATACAGTTCGAATCAAAACGGACTCACTATGTGTTCTTTGGTTGAATATAAATACGAATTTCACCTTATTACCTAGTGTACATCATCATTCTATTTACCTCTTGGCCTCTATTATCTCGCACATCTGGTCTGAGGGGATCGATATGTCTCTTATTCGACGTTATCAACCAGTACTTCTGAAAGCTGCTAAAGATCTGGAACTTGGAACACAATTCGGTTATCGCAAACTTATTCAAATTCGATCTATAATTGACGCTAGACCGGTTCGACAAGAACATCTCCTACGAAAAGTTCCAGTTAAGATGTTTGTTGCTCATTTTTATTGTTTGGACCGAGGTGTTGCTACTATTGATGATATGACTGAATTCTTATCAATTCAAAAACAAGGCGACGTTTTAAAAGCTCGTGTCTTAATCCTAGCTAAATAAGATCATCCTAGATGATTCTTTTAGAGTCACAATGTATATACTTAAAGTATAGAGTTCAATTTAATTGAGCGCATCAGTCAAACTGATTTCGATTTTAAATTATGCTTATATAATTGAGTATTCAATTTGATTGAATATATCAGTTAAACTGACTTCAAATGTTAAAAACAAACTTAAAACTAGGCAGTTAGACTGGCTTATCATCTTAGATGATCTTAAAATAATCCCGTAGGGAAGTCAATAAACAAATTATAAAAATATATTTATTGAGAAAATAGATTTTAAAATAAGGAATGGGCCCCTGGATACCGTTTTTGGCTTGCTGCAACATCGAATCGGTACAATTCTTGTCGTGCTGCAACATTTTCTTCAAGTTCATCAATCAAATATAAGGCTGATAAAGCATAAAGTCTAGGACGACCCTCGCATTCTGGCAGTAAGTCATTAAATTGAGGTTTCAATCTAAATCCAAGAAATGGCGTAGCAGTTCGATCCATATATTTATGCACCAAGGTTAAAATGGTTCGTTCTAATTATTGTTTAAGTTAGGATCTGATAGCAAAAGTCTTACCTGGTACTCGGAAATCCCTTAAAGATAAAATTGGTTTATCAGCTGCAAATTGTTGATTAGCCATAACAGTTTGTACTAATTCCCAGAGATGTATCAAAATTCGAACCACATTTAAATTCCATGGACTGGTAGTATCTGTTGCACAAAATGTAAATGTGAAGTGTCGTCGAAAATCATTACGTAATGAGCTCAAACCTAGTATTTAAAGTTTTGATAGGGATAGTAAATTAACTTATTTTCACTTACATATTTCTTGTCCATCCGCTGAAATCGGATTACCGTTGATATGCATTGCCTCTGGCGGTGAAGTAACTTCCATAAATAAATGGTTGCGAATCAATCTTGTCAGTTTGTGATGATAACAAATTAAGACACGCCCAAGCATGAGACTGTTTCCAAGAGGAGTGAACAGGAAATATTGGTTCAAAATATGTTCATTGGAATCGAGCGACAAATCGAAATCCTGGATATCAATGATTTATGATTGCATTATTTTATCACTTACCCAATAATGGACATCACATGCTTCTGCCAGTGCAGTCAGGATTGGTCGGAACTTGTCTTGAAAATGAGTCATATTTATAGAGGTCCATGCTCTCGACCAATCACAATCCACCTTATACAGTCCTGGACAAATTAGTAAAACTGACACCATACTTAGCGCTTTGCTCAGCCCACGATTTGCACCTCCACCATGCGATGATAATCCGGAATTAATTAGAACGCATGGCCCTGGATAATACCCGTCACTGCTCACCAGACATTCATTTGCTAAAAGTTCAATCAGCAACAACGAAGAAAATGTCGTTATGTCAATTTTATTAATAAAAAATTACCTCGGGTAACTATTGTTTTCACTTGTAAATGTTTTGGTGCAGCTGAATCTAGACTTCTTTGATTAGGTTGAGAGACTTGGTACACATGGTGTTTAACTTGACCGTTACCCAAAAACGGATACATATCATCATCATTTTTTAGGAATTTTAAGAAATTGAATACAACAAACCATAGTTGCCTTCCTCGACTCGTGAGACTAGGATGAAGATTCACCTGACTAGCTCTTCTAGTGCATAAGGCCCATGTATTGAAAATATCCCCATAGCAACCTTCACACTTGACACTTCGTATTATTTCATTTAATGACCATTCTGAGTCACCAAGGGTGTTGGCCATCATAGTAGCATTAGGGCAACTGACCATTACAAATGCTAAAATAAATCTTTGCCCACGCAAATAGGGTTGTTTAATTACCTTGAAGAGCTTGGTGCATTAAGAACAAACCCTGGTGGTATTGTCGACATAACAACTTCACTAGTCGTTCCAAGTTCGTGGCTGGAATTGAGTCAGTCGCTGCGGCGTACAATGGAGTTAGAAAAGGCCCCTCTTCAGTAGTTTCGAATTGATTCAAATCATGATCATATGGATGTTTAGTCCACGTATAACCCAAACCATCGGCCTCCCATCTAGTGGCCAAAATATTTGATATGGTTGATGCAATAATCTCTGAAACTCATGCTTGAAATTCAGCCTATTTCATAATAGCTTACCGAATAAAACGTTTGAGGATTGGAACTTCACATCTGTTAGTTGGAATGGTTCGAATTCTTTTAATTTCTAAAAATGATTATCAAGTTATAATTTTTAACAGTCACACTTTACCTCGGGTTTTAACAGTTGAGTTAATTCGTCACTATTGGGATCTGGTACCACCATTAAGACATTGCCACAAACCGCCCACAGCAATGGCACAGGCCTTAATTGAAATTAGCCTAATAAAAAAGTTTCCAAAACCTAACCAGAAATAATTTGAGAAATCAATGTAAGTACCTTAACATCGGGAAGAGCAATAAAGTATTTGGAAATGGCATACAATCCTTTTCTAACCCGTTCCACTCGTCCCTAGACTGATCACGTAACAACTTTACGGACTGTTTTGTTGCGTAGGTGGAATGTCTTGAATGATTATATTTTTGAATGGGCAGTTTTTGAATCACTTCCTCCCAAATTTTGCGTAATTTTGTCCACAGATCATTCAATATCAGTTCCATTGAAATAAACTTCTTAGTTGTACACGCAATATGTCGTAATGATCCAGCCAGGGTACCTTAACTTACACTTGAAATCCTTTAGAAATGACCTTTAGTTACCTGCTAAACTCCACAAACATGAACAGTCCTTTATATTATGTCCCAGTGGTAGTAAATTAGTTTTATAGATGTAAACATCAGTTGCGAACATACAGAGCCAGCGTTTCAAATCATTCACATCAGCATACGAAACTTGCACTCTAAGCTTCACCCATAGTGGATCACTCTTTGGAACAAACATTGAGAGAATTTTTATCATAAAATATTGAAACTGAAAAATATATTTAAAACAATATAAGCTAATTCAGTCTACTCACCATCAATAATTCATAGCACCCATTTGGATTTGTGTAGCTAATTACAGGAAACAACCATTTTGCAGCTGGTGACAACATAAGCATAGAGATAGGAATCAGAGTTAACTTGGAAACATCACTCTCCTTTACTGGGCGCTCCATGGAAGCAATATCTGATGTAGCTTGTTCCCAATAACTTGAGTTTTCCATATCAATTCGGGTCCCCGTGGTTATTTCACCACTATCAGTTTCAAGTTCAACATTTTGATCTAACACACCAGCATCAACCTGAACATTTTAATGTGTGAAGTGTGGTGTAATGGGCAAGGACCTAGTAATACAAAGTTGAATGCTAGGTGCCCGGGTTCGAGTCTCAGTGTCATCAACTTTCTAACCCCGGCCATAGAGTTGAGCGTTTACAGTCCAAGGTTCATATTTCGTTTCCATTTCGTGTATATATTTCGGAACCGCATCCGCTTCCAATTTTTTAGTAAATTGCACGGACAGGCATAAAAAATATTTTTTCTGTAACCGCATACTGTGACTGTTAAAAACGTGATAATCTAGTATTAAGTGGCCTATTAGAATTATTGATCCTTGCCAATTAAGTAATGTGACTGTTAAATTAGATTTACCTCTCGAAACAAACATGGCGCTCCAATTTTATCAGTTCCAAGCAGCAAGAATACATCAGATAGGGCCATATCGTCATTTGATATTATTGATATGCGATCATCTGTCTTATCAGAACTTGATTGTTTCAAAATCTAAAAACATCAAATATGAGAACCATAAAAACTATACTCCTGGCCCACCTCTCGAACAAAGTCAGAAACTTCGTTTTCATCAGCCTGTACGGCCATGGCATATTGAGTTCGTTCAACTAAAGGCTGTAGCACATGATCTTGATTAGATGAGTCATCAGAATGTATGGTTACTCGGCTAAAATAAGTTGTAATCATAATTATTATATTACAACTTACGAGTTATCTAAGCATATGCCTGGATAAGTGGTTTCCAACACATCATCGGCCTCTACCACCACAATTGTCCTTTCGTTTGCTGCAGGTGCATCCGCTCTCGTTCGGGTCAACCTGATATCACCCCGTGTGGTTTCAATAATGATATCTTGATCCATTTCTCGTGACCTTATGTCCGACACCAAAAAATATGGCAAATCTAAGTCAAAATTAAAAATCCTAATCCCCTCCTATTTACATACCAGGGCCCTCTTCTACACTAGCTCGTAGCTCCATCATGTGGTCACCTTGCCGGTTAGAGTCTTCACTGGAATCCATCTAAAAAATTATCAAACCCCCACCTCCGGATTTTCAATTCTTACCTTTTTCTGAAATTGAAAAAAGAGGACTGAAATTCGTAAAATGAAATTTTACAATTCTAGGATGTTCTAGAGAAAAATACACTCACTTTTACTTTAGTAATTGACCAATCAGAATGCAGGATATTGGAATCGAACCATTGCCCCGGATAGATGACAAATATCGTTCTAGAATTCAAAATGCAACCCTATGCTATTTTCAAAAGATAATCTGGAAAGCGAATGTCACTCCGGTTGATCTAAATGATGCTGTTGCCCTTGCAAAATGTGGTCATGATGGTGGTCGTGATATTACCCTTGCTTTGATGCCGACTGATGATATTTATGCTAAATGGGCTCAATGGAATGCCTTGATAACTTATCTCTACAACAGAAACGCTGAAACTCCAATTTTATCTGCAATTAGGACTCGGATGATCAAATCACGTCATTTATTTAATTAAAATAATAATAATAATAAATATGGTCTCGTAGCACCTTGTGTTACATTCATTATGATTTTCCGTGGTCAAGTGGTCGAAGTGCCCAGCCACATCGATGTCGAAGAAACCACATCGAATCTTAGGATTGCGTAGGTTTCGGTACGGTGGCATCCAATGGCAATTTGCAGAGCTGAATAAAATAATTTTTAACCCTGTTAGTTACTGTTACAAAGTCTTTTTATATTTCTTCAAATAAAAGCATATTATAATGAAAAACGAAACTTCATACTACTGTACCCGGAAGGACATAAATGTTTTGTAAAGGAGAAGAGGGAGAAAGGGCGTGGGCGATAACATCGACTAAAATAGCGGCTACCGTTCATATCAACGTCTAACCTCGGACCTTAACAGTCACCCTACCGGGAAGGGAAATGCATGGAAATTTGTAAAAACATTACTTGTAAAATTTTCCCCTTTGGTCAGAATATGACCAAGCGGTAAGGTGACTGTTAAACCACAGCAACAGACCAAGACTCGGTCAAAGTTTGACTAAATGTGTCCGAGGATCCATTGAAATTCGAATAAATTTCCCGGACGTTTGGTTTGGAAAACTCTGATATGTTTTTATTTGCTTATTTTTAGTATTTCAACAAGTAGCTAATAATATATAATTTGGACAGGTGAATATTCGGAGATCATTTTCTCAGTTCCGGTGGACGCGTGTAACAAAATCCAAAATTAAGATGATTTGGACAAAATCTAAATATTTGTTTATTTCTTCATTTTTAAATTTTTAAAATCCTCGAATGTATTTAATAATGGTTTACTTATGGTACTCATTACACAAGCATTCAGGGTTAAGTCAATTCAGTGACCATCTGGAGCAGGGTTCGAAATCGTGCTAAAAATCCAATCGTGTTTCGTGCACGATTTTCGTGCATATCCATTTTTTCAATTGTGCACGATTTTCGTGCTAAAATACTTAATCGTGCAAAATCGTGCGAATTTTGAATTTTCGTGATAAATGATTCTGGAGTGCGAATGTAATAATTTATTAGTTGGGTGTAGAGATCGGTGGTTATACGTGTCCGTGGTTTGTCCGCCCGTGTCTGTGTTACCGACCTTAAAAAACATATCCGTGTCCTACGAACGCAGGTACGTTGGCTTCTCAAATTGATCAATAGATGTCCAACAGAGTCCTCGACCTATCTGATATTGATTTATCATCAAATTGATAATACATCTAAGTTACTGGTACATTGACTTATAATAATCAAACTTTAAATGGAATTTATTCTGTTACGAATTCAATAATTTATCATTTTCAGTTGCCATTCTACTTGAAGCTCGAAATTCTTCTTGCGCTCTTTGCAGCTCAGCATTATTCAACTGCTCAAATTCTTGTTTAATTCTTTTATTATTTGACCATTGTTTCATCTTGATATAAACTTCTGTGATAATTACCATTAAAATGGCGATGACCAAAATGATTAACGATGGGATCACAATCTTTCCAATATAGTCAAAAGCTGAAATTAGAGTTTAAAGATCTGAGAAACACTGAAACACTAAGAGAGCCAAATGTCTCATAAGCTCACCTTTGACCTCATCTTTGGTGATGTCACTTGGCTCTTTTGGCTTGTCCCATGCAGGTCCTAATAAATATGAATAATTAGGTCAAGACAGAATAAAAATAACTCTCTACATGACTTCAAATAGCTGAAAATGGCTTAATTATAAATATCACCTTTTCCGTCCGGAGAGACCGTAGAATTTCTACAGAGACGTACCTTTGACGGGAAGATGAGTTGTCGATGTTGCTTTGATAGTACTAGTTATTGTATTTTGGATGGTCGATGAAGTGGGAATTGTGGTAAGTGTAGTGCTAGGAGGAGTTGTTGTAGTGCTAGAAGTAGTTGTTGTGGTGCTAGAAGTAGTTGTGGTTGCACTTCTGGTCGCTGTCGAGGTTGCTGTCACAGTGGTACCTTGAGTGGTTACACTGTAACTTGGTCTAGGGCCTTTGAAATCTACTTCGATGTCGAGAGAAGATTCTCCGGAACCAGAAATGTCGGACAAATCCTCAAATGTGGAAGCCTCTAATTGACTTAATCCACTTGATTCAGTATCACCACTTCCACTTTCTTCTTCGGTAATATGACTTATATCAACGTTAATCTCTGATGTTACTTTTGAAATCATGTCTTCAGTTTCAATTTCGTTGACAAAATCTTCACTGGCTTCCGAAACAATTTCGAGATCAATTGGTTCCTCACCAGAAAAATCATCTGGTGCACTATCAGCACTACCTTCTTCATCCCGATCCATTTTTAATACTGGGATCGGTGTTTGATCTCTTGAATTCGAAACTGTCGATATTTCATTTTCCCAGCCCGGAGTACTCATCTGGCCATGGCTAAATTCTTGTTGTATTGCTTTCGTTGCTTGTTCAATTTTTTCTTCGTTTTCATTTTTGTATTCTCCTTCACTGTTTTCTGAAAAATCAAATGATAAACTTGAACTTCAAGAATCATCATGGTGGTCTTAAGACTCTTGGTTTTCACTTTCGAACGATTTTTTTATCACTTATTAAATGTGGCAGATTTGTAATTGACGAGTTCACCAGGTCCACATTTGGTTTAGATAACAAGACGGGAACATGCATCTTGTTTAGGGCCCATACATTAAACACGAGGGCCTCTTCCCAATGGTCATTTCAAATGACTCATTTGGTCCGAATGCCGCAAAAGGCAGTTTATACGATGACCATCGGGAACACGCACCCACTTTACCTTCAGAAACAGTAGGCCTGCTATCAATTTCAGTCACTTCTTCTGTTTCCATAATCGCTGTAGTAGTAGTAGCAGGTGGTGAAGTTGTAGTATTGAATGCTGTTGTCGCTGTTGTGGTTGAGGTTGAGGTCGTCAAACGAGTTGTGGTGGTGATTCCGTGTATACTAGATGCTTCTTGCACGATACTATTGATAGTTTTTTCTATTCCATTCAATTTATTTCGATTTAATAAATGTGGAAGCGGTTTTGGATAAATATTCGAATTTGATTCTTTAGCCGTTTCTTCCACATCTGATCCAATTTCAGCTGAATTTCGACCACTTGGTGGTGGTATCGGAAATAATTTATTTGAGTTTGCTTGATTTGATGGATTAAGAGATTCCGAACTTGGGACATTTGAGGTCGGGGAAATTGCATCACTAGATGTCGATGAACCAGTGTTCGATAATGACTCTGACGCGCTCTCTGGTGGCGCTTTCGGATAAATTCGATTTGAATTCGTTTCATCATTGAAACTATTTTGAATTCCAGTCGAAACTGATTCGATTTCATTTGGTGGAGGCTTTGGAAACATCTAAAAATAGAACATGTCTTAACATCATATGATATTTTAAAAAAGGTGACAATTTTTGGACCAGCAAAATCATCGTTCAATTCGATAGACATAATGATACGATTCACATGGGTGTCTGAAACCAAGACAGAGAGTTTGAAAATAATTCTGCCAAAAAATGGCTCATCTGTCTTCCGTACAAATTCCACTCATGACCAAAGGTCAAATCGGCTATTTTTTGATATTAGACCAACTAAAATTCAACGGTTTTTGTCATGGACCAGGGATACTTACTTGCCATTTAGTGCCAGTGGCCAGTAAAATGTTCTCTATCTTCATCACAACTTCTTTTTCAAGGACTTAAGTTATAAAAACGAAGGTCTCCCGAGTTAAACATCACTTGAATTATCGCCTTTAATTCTGTGGTTCAGTAGTAAAGCTATCTTCAGTAGTCAAATATTTCACACTTTACTTTATTATATCAAACTTCAACTTTAATGCATATTAAAAAAAGAATACTATATGATATAGTCTTAATCATACGGTTGCAACTTGTAAGTACATATGATATGTAACATATACAGTTGGTAGGGTGGTCACATAGAAGACTGGTAAACCTGGCCTTGAATTTGCACAGATTAAGGTCAAACACTTTCATATGATTTTGCACATAAAGTGTTCCACTCTAATTTGTGACCCCCTATGTTATGTTGAAACAAGGGTTGGAATCATTTGACTATAAATATGTTAGACTGGTCTGTTAGACTGGCTTTCGGGAATGAAAGATGTGAAATATCCATACGATATCTCCAAGACTTTATACAGTGTAAGTGGGGTTTTCAACAGAAACTGGGAACTCGCATTCTGATTGGCCAGATTCAAGCCTTATAGCGCCATCGTGCCAACATCTGTACCTGTATTTGTCAAACCAAAAAATTAAAATTAGGAACTTGAAAATATGATATATATATATAATTTCGATGAAGTAAAAATTTCGAGAACAATTTTCTATCAATATTTTCATTTATCGTCCGATAGTCGATTTTTTTCAAAAAGATAAAAAATTTTACGAACTGACTTTTATTTTAATCGTGCAAAAATGTACGAAAATGATTGGTGGACAGAAAGATTACCACTTTTACGTCCATCTGCTGGATTTAAGCCACGAAAATTTCCGTTACACCGCGAAAAGGCTTGGTTAGCCTGGTAAAGAGGAGAGTCTCTTCCCGATAGTCATTCACATAAGAGAGAAAGAGGAGGACAACTCTCCGAATATACAATATAGAGGGCGCCATTCACCCTAGTCCTGATATTAATAAGCTTTATGATCATTAGAAGGACGTCGCCCATCGGGAAGATGTGCCCCACTTTATCATCAAACATCTCAAATTTATGAAACACCAGTTATCCAACAAAAAGGCATTAAGTTTTATGCAAAAGATATTTGCAAATCGAGCAACCTGCCCACCCGCAACGACATCCGACGCCGAAAGGGTAACGGTTTGGTGTTTTGAACTTACAAAATTCATAATTTTCTTTATTCTTCTCGTAAGTTTATGTTTATATATGACCTTTGCATGGCCTCAAAGTGACCCCAGATTTACATTATTTAACCTTTTTTAGCTTTTTACAACGAATCATTTTACAACATGCTGGACTGTTGGATTCAATAGAAATATTTTAAATAAATTCATATCAGAAACTGATTTTGAAAGTATATCCACAGGATAGATTACCTCGATTAACACTTTTATCATGATAAGCACAATCGCAGTGACACCACCATATGATACAGTAAACATTACATGGAGCTGTAGGGTTATCCAGTAAAGTTGAAGAGACGTGGGAATTTCTGGAAGGTCCACTTGTGGACACATTATATGAAGGTAGGATTCCAAGACGGTAAAGTGGGGTGAGTCGTCCCGATTGTCCGGACAAAATGACCATCGGAAATAGGCCCCCACTTTACTTGACGAAGCTTCTCTGGACGAACGTTCAAGGATTCCGAATAAAAGGCTTACCAGATGATGTTCATTTAATATCAAAACCGCGTTTGAGAGTTCAGAAAATGAAAAAAGATTCTTGTGAAACTAAAAAAATTCTGAGAGAAAAATTCGAAGATTGTTATGGTTCCTATGATCCTGCTTTTGAAAACACTGAGAATCTTGAAGGTGTCTCCGGATCAGGTTAGTAAAGTGGGGTGCGCCTTCCAGATGAACGTCATTTCTTTATGGCACCATGCGAAATTTGGGCAAAATGATCACCGGGAAGAATCTTATTTGGTTTTTAAGCGAGTGAATACTTGGAATTATCTAGCGTTTTCTTTGGTCATGATTATTGGGGCAAGGCTTTGCCACTTTTGCGACAATATTGGGCAGGAGGATATATGGCATATTTGCCCAAAGAGGAAAAATCAACAGCTACTTCAACATTAAGTTCATTCAAGGAATCAAAATGGCTCGAGAAAGGAACTCGAATTTTACTCATTGGTAAGTTTTTAAATTAAGTGGGTTGATTTCTGATTCTGGCTCTCTGATTGGGTAGTAAACCTTGGATTATTTTATTGAGAGCGCCATCTAGTCGGCATTAAATTGTAAAACCGTCAAACACAAATAAATTCTTAGATATTCAACTTTATAATGCCAATATTAATCAATTTATGATTCTTCGTCTGAGCTTTGAAATGCCACCGTTTGGTGGCGTGGTTACTCATTACCATGCCATTAGTGTCGAACTCAAACCGAGAACACAAGATTTCGATGAAATAATTAGAGTCATTTTCCACTCAATATTCGCTGCAATGGTCGGATTCCTAATTCTGGAACGTTTATACGAAATGCTAACTTTAGTTTTGGGTTGAAATAGTTTCTTGGTGACAACTTTTGACTCAAAACTTGTGCGTCATAGTTAATATTATAACTTATGAATTATTCAACCCAAAAAAAGGCGTTTTTGAAAGACTGAAATCATTGAGTTTTCTATGTTCTGCTGCTATTTTAGGGATTTCAAGGAACGTTTACTGCTTCCGGTAGATTCATTAATCACTTCCGGTCTTATTAGGAATGTAATAATTGGCGAAAGATTGCAGCGTTTGTTTATTTTACGATTTATATCGGGCGATCGCCATTGACATTGAAGAAATTCTTAATTGCGATCCTGAAACTGATGAGAATGCAGATAATTGTTATTTGTATTCATATGCATATCGGCAGAAACACTTTGAATATCTTAAATCTTTTCTTCAATTTATCACAACATTACAGTTTTACAAATTCTTATACGACTTCAAGGTAAAATTTAAATATCGAAAGACAAAAAATTCCCTCAAAAAAGCCATACTATGTTTTCTGAATCATTTCTCTCCTCACGAGTTTTTAATTTCTGTCAAAGTGAGGTGCATCCTCTCGATGGTCATTTGGCCCGAATCCCATAAAGGGGCAGTATAGAGAACTTATCCAAACAAGCGCCCAAAAAATTTTTTTCAGACATGTGCTGCATTCATAAAAGCTTTTCGAATGTCATTCAAATATATGACTGCTCCTCTTGGCGTATTTCTTATTCTTTACTTTGCATATACAATGCTTGGCGTAATGCTTTTTGGAGAAGTCATTTTCAATTGGCAAAATCCTATTCATGGATTTTATACTCTTTTTCGATTCATTCTTGGTGATTTCAGGCAGGGATCGACGGACTATAATCTACAGTCGTTAGGACGCTGTCGGAAACACTTGAAATATTATGCTTATTGCTATTTCTGTTAATCCTAAATTGAGTTATTCCGATATGGAAATTGGAAATAAAGAATACTGTCACCTTTTCTTTTTAAGGTATCCTAAGATAACTCCAAAACCTGCTAAAATAGCATGGGGCTTTATTAAAAATATTTTTAAGTTTCAACTTTTTCGTATTCTTTATAATGTTTAACATGTTCATGGCAATTGTGAATGACACATATGCCGATGTGAAGGGTGAAGCCGACATGAAGCCGGATGAAGACTTTCCGATTGGCGAATGGTTTGCAGCTAGAAAAGAAGCTTTTTTCTTCGACATTTTTCATTATTTCGTCTTCTGCATTGAAGATGACGTCCCAATATGGACAGCACTCGAACGGGTAACGGCAAGGGTTCGAGGCTCAGTGACAACAAAATGTTTAGACCGAGTTTCTTGGAAATGAAGTTCACTGGAAGCAGTTCAAAAAGAAACTGATTCAAGAAGGAGCTGATATTGGAGAAGTAATTGAAGTTTTTGAACATTACGATACCGATAAAGATTTTATTTTGACAAGAGAAGAGATTTCAATAATGAAAAGTCATGTCACAGTGCATCACGATTTGAAAAATCCCAGAGAAAACAGGT
>SCLD01104760.1:0-62716 GCA_004367895.1 Oikopleura longicauda
GCGATTTGATTTAGCGAATTTGATGATTTCTAGATTGTTCAAATTAATTTTCAAATTGAATCAAATTGCAAATTTCAAATCTGAGTAAGAAAAAATTATATTTTTCGATAAAAAAGAGAATTTCAAGGGCGATTCGTTGAGGGCCTGTACATGGGGGTCTCAAAATTTTCAAACTAATATGATATTAGTAATATCCCATCTTATTAATTCAGCCATACTGATTCCAAATCTAAATCAAAATTCTTCTAGCGACATCCGTTCGTGCGCTAGAGTTTTCACTAGAATTAAATAAGTTCAGCGCGGAGGCGCTTTGATATTGATTTTTTATGGGTGAATATGGGTATCAAACGTTCTGATTTACGATTCTCTTTCATTTGCGAGTATTTGAAATGAAAAAAAAACACACCATGTCAAAACCTAACTCGTTCCTCGCTGAACCTCCGAGCTGAACCGAGAGCTGAACCGAACTCCGAGCTGAACCTAACCGCGACAAGCCAACGTTGTATCCTAGATTCTAGGAGTGTGTTCTTGACGCTAGGGTGGCTCCCGATGTATTGCGAAGGGGGAGATAAAAGCAGGAAAAAACGATAACTTACCAAAAAAAAATATAATATTTTGTGAATAAAATTCAAAATAATATATAATTGAGCACGGCTATAGGGTGTCTGAAGACTTTACTAATTACGACTCTAGAGTATCATTAGAATCAAAATTTAATAAGAATCTCAAATATATACTATGAGAAATTTGATCGACTAAGTCATGAGTTGTGACTCATTTTCTGAATTTCAGAGGTAAAATTTGGTTCTATTGGCCTTTAATCATTAAGAACTTTACAAAGACAAACTACATATCAATCTATTTGAAATTTTCTAAGAATTCCGAATCTATGTATATAAAGTAAAATTTATGACCAACTGTGGTCACAAATTCTCGAAAAAAGTCGAAAAATGCCAAAATCCAATATTTGACATGAGTCATTAGTTATGACTCATAACAGACTGGTTATGACAAATATTCTATTCGTTTTTCAATTTTCTAAGGATACAGAATCAAACGAAGAATAATTTTGAAAAAAATGTTTTCTAGTTTCTGTTTTACTCAATAAATATATTTTACTTTTATTTTAAATTTCGAGAAATTTTAAAAAATGCGTCAATCTTTGGTGTGTCAATCTTTCGCACACTACTATTATTTCTGTCTGATTTTAAGTCAACCGCCTGATATAGACAAGTTATTTCAGAATGAAAAGCCCTGTTTCGAAGAAAAAACTTATTTCAGTCGAAATGGTGCTGCCCTTCAAGGTAACGACAAAATAATATATTAATGAAATAAGACGCGCGATGAAGTATCTCTTATTAATACTCTTTTAAGAAAATGATCACCAACATGAAAGCAAAAGATGGCCGTTGGATGTCGACGGCAACCAATGAAATCTCGTTGGAAAAACCACCTAAAAACTCGCATTCATTGAATGCCAATAAACCATTATAACCAATTCAAATTTGAATCTATATGCCTGGTCCATTCGGCTGGATCCTCAAGTTCACACACTCCACGTTGTAAGGCACAAAACAATAACGATTAAGCTGTAGTCTATTTGGCTTTACATCTATAAGCATGAATTTCAAGCAATCAAATTGTCCAGCCAACAGTGATGTTACGTCGTTGAACCAATTCGATTAGGGTTATAAAATACACAAATTATGATTTTTATATTTATTTTCAGTAGAAATGGAAGTTTACCTTAAATCTGGGTTTAGGTTTAGAAAAAATTAGACTTTTCGACATTCTGAACTCATTTGACTTTTCTTAACTCCTGGATATTATCGAGTTGGAAATTCATCAAACAGAGGATTTCATTATGTCAAGTCCTAAAGCGTTGAACTTGTGTGTTTCGGCAGGTTTTTTACAGGTAGACACGTGACATGTGATGTAAGTCACATGATAAATTACAAACCAACCTCAAGTTAGACTGGATAAATTACTTTTACGTATTTTAATTAATCGATAGTTATCAATTAGTTAGTTAAATTAATTAAGTTTGCTTGAACTTGAGGTGGAATCGAGGCAATAGTGTGATTTAGTGCGTAGTTTTTTTATCTTAAATCGTGATGGTTTTTGTTTAAGATTTTTCCAATCGGTTATTCGAGATCACACAAACGGGTCATGCTCGAATCAGTGACGGGTTGAATGGATCTCCCAAGCCAGAGTCTGCTTCTAGAATAGACATTACCATTCCCATTGAGTCGTCGGTAAGCTGGTAGTGGTCAGGGATTCAGAATTGTTTAATGAATTGGTTTCTCTAATCATGAAAACTGCTCAGAAACTTTTGAATAGAACTCTTTGGTCCTGTTAAGAATTAAGGCGCATGACTCATGCGCCATGAGTCAAAATGAAACCAACGCTGTACGGTGGACAGATTGCAAAATATCTATGTGGAGAAAACTGAGATGATCTGAATCCCGTATCAAAGGTGAACCTCCAAGACCATCTCTTCGTTGAAACTGATTGATTTTATTTTGAAGTTGTTGAACACCCTGTCTGATGACATCATTCTCTTGACATATCCCTGGATCTGATAGTGTTCCAATCAAATGGTCTAAAACATTTTTTATGAATCATCATTTTTGGTTAAAATGAAAGTACCTGTATCTGATGGGTGTGGCGAGGATTTATAGCCGGATTCATTGCTTGCTGGGGCGTGTTCTGTTGGGTGCTTTGACCTGGGCGAATGTGGCGGACTTGCAGCTGATGTCAGACCAGAATCAATCTCGCGCTGGTGTAATTCTTGTGCAACCAAATCTCCCAATTTTGAAACGCTAAATTAAGTTAAAAAAAATAAATTTTGAAGGGTCTAATTTTGAGCAAAATGATTAAAAGTGATATTATACCCAGATTCAGAGGTTGACTGGCCACTTGATTCGGTTTGTAAGAAGTCTTTGAGAGCTTCTTGAGCCGGACATTCACGGATCAGTTTTCGACCGAGGTCGCGTTCAAATGGTTCAACTGCAGCTACACAAAGTATCAGTTGTTCGACCTAAACATCACAGTTAATATCGACCCTAGTAGTCTGTTTAAGCTAACGAACTGTGAGTAACGAGATTAGCATCCCTTTGGAGCTGTGTTATATGAAATAATTGACTTACTCTTTTGGATAATGGATTTCGGAAGCAGGCAGCTTTGGCTCGAAACGCAACATATTCTCCGTCTTTCCTTTTGAACCGAAATATCGAACTAAGTAACCGGTTTCTTGACTGTAGAGCGGCACGGTGAACCTAGAATATAATCATAAAAAATATCCACAAAGATTTTTAATGAGTATTACCTCGACAATTCGTGGAATATCATTGCTATGTAAATGATCATAAATTGAAGTTCCAACCATTTCTTGTGGTACAATTTCGAGAATTCCTTTCACTCGTTCATCGCAATCAATGATTCGGCCATTAGGTGTCAGTCGAAGGACGAATTCTTGATCGCGTGTCGGACTTAAAATAAAATGATATATTCTGTGAGCACTGTTTAATATAAAGTCTGTATATGCGGCATATAATATGCCGGGTTAAAATAAAAATATAAATAATATTTACCTCTTGGTGGTGGTTGATTCTTTGACTGGTCTAACAACTCCACAAAAAGCGGAAATGGCTTGGTCAGTGGTTGGCGCTTGGGCGTCCTCTTGTTTGATTTTCGATCCTTCTTTTAGACTTGTCGGAATGCATTGAGATGCTGGAAAGGTTCGAATATAACCGGAAACGTGGACATTTATATATTCGGCCGTACCGTCATTGATACCGTCCGGACCCGATTTCACGCGACAGAAAAAACTTCGCCTGAGTTATGTTTTACAACTGAAATTCATTTCAACTCCGTTAATCATGTTTGTTCATGAACTTTGTGGGTTTAAAAATATTAAACCCTTAATTTTCCAGATTCAGGAGAAGATATGTAACATATCATATGTTTAAAACATTTTCCTTGAACCAGCTGATGATAAAAATGATGGAGATGATTCCGTTTTGATTGAAACGCCAGTCTTTATATCAATAAGACGTTCACGAGGACCATGATCGGAAGATAGAAGTTGAGTTTTCAATATTTCGGCGTCTTCGGGGTGAATTATATCAAATAGAGACCTTCCCAATAAATCCTAAAATGCAAAATTTTAAAATGTGAAAAATAAAACCCTAAGAACGGATACTGTATGACTCGAATAAACTTGAATATAGAAATCGATACTCAAATCCAAGTTTAGCTAAAATTCTTTTTCTCCGGAAGAGAGTTCATTTGAAACAGTTATAATTGGTGGAACTCAATTATTTAAGATCCGCTAAAATCGTACCGCATGAAGTTCAAACCAAGAATCTCTGGATGCAGTTTAATGTGATAGTACTGGTCTGACTCGGTCCAAAGTATCAAAATTTCTGTTGGTACTGGACCGATTTCAAACTGAATCTATCAGAGAATAATCGAGTATCGATAATCTATTCAGTTTATTTTGTATATAGTTCACGTAGTAGATATGATTCTATTTTTGTACCAAATAATGATTATCGAACATACCTTTGATTCTCGTTTGACAGCTTGTTCCGTACTTTGCGACGTAAACAATATTCTTGCTCTATCACAATCAGCAACAAGAATAAACCCATCATTTGAATACTTCATAAGTTGTTTTATTTCTTCATCAGATACAAAGGACGGCTTATAAAGTGAGGCCGCACCAGCCGCCGGACGGGCTGATCCTAATAGCGATTTAATATGTTGTAATGCCAAACGAAGTACTGTAAATTTGTCCAACTTCTGTAAGGGGCTTTCATACGTAAGTCATTCGGGATAAGCGTATTTTAAATGGTAACAAAGACTATTCATTTAAAATAAAAAAAACATATTATTCGTTAATCTAAAGCCAAATTCCTTGTTTGAGTTTATTGCAGCGCACATAGGTACCAAGGCTGCCAACTCGTGAATATGTGCCTTCATTTTATCTCTTCTTCGTTTTTCTATCAAAGAATGATTCGGTCGAGATTTCTTCGGAAGCGGTCGTCCACTTGAGTCTATTGAATCCTTCCGAAGATCGAAATCCATTTCAGAGTTTGTATCATAACTCGTATGACTCGGTCGTTTCAGTGAATTATGCAGATGAGAAGCGATTTGACCAGCCATAGCAGCTTCGAGCATTTCATCGGCCGTAGCGTTGGATAGGTCATGGCTGAGTGGAATATTTGGAGGCATCATTGAGTTTGAGCTAAGAAGGGAATCGTGTCCAAATTGTGCCATTATACCTGCCATTGAACTGCCATATAGACCAGGAAGGGGTAGGCCACCCCCACCTGGGATGTGATGACCCTCCAGAGCAAATCACAATATTAAACCTTTAAATTATAATTTAAAATGGAACATAATTTAAATGCACCTGGGAAAATTAGCGTAGCGGAAAATGGTTCCGATTTTCTATCCCGGAAGTTGGTTGAGCGAGATATTAATACGAAAACATGACAACTTTTTTACAAACTCTCCACTCGCCTCTTCATGAACATCCCTCCGTATCCATTCATTCTCATATTATGTTACCACGAAAACCTCGAAACTAATCATGCTCAATCAAATATAATTCATTAAATACATCCCATTCTATTGAATCAAGGTACTCCCAGTTCAATTAAACTCAAAGTATGATTCAACTACAAATGACTTTTTATGGCTTTTCCGGACTGTATTTTGACAAGGGCTCCTAGGAGAAGCTCAAAATTCTACCGAGCAAAGAATATCCGTTGAAATTGAAGATCAGCTTGATTTAGCTTATCTAGGAGATTTTACAGTTTCATGATTCCATCCGTGTTAGCCTGATTAATTTAATATTCATAATTCAATCATCAAGCTAGACGAAATTCATGAATTTTCATGACCATGGTGAAGGTTAAAAATTTTAAACTCTGAATTCATAATTTAAACTCCAAAATCCGTCACTTTTCGAATTCTGAGTAATTTCATTGGTATTTACTACTTAGAAACATAACCGTGGTAGTCCCACTGTTCATGATGTTACGAAATCGTTTATCTTAAATGTTTCAAAATTACTGCGAATCAAGGCAAAATGCCGTGGGTTGTTTTTTGTTAGTTCTTACGAAATAAATAGTTATTTTTGCTTTTGATGAATTTAGACTTTCTGCAAAACTGATCACTGGTAGAATCTTTTTGGCTGTAGATTTTTTTTAAGAATGACCTACTGGGAAATGTCATTACCGAAATGGTCAAACGGCATTTCAACATTAACATAATAATACTGCCCTCTAAAATAAAGTATACAACCCATGAGCTATAATCCATTTTCACAATGAACTTGGGCAGACAAACAGATTTCTATAGTAAAGTGGTATCATGTGCAAAATAAAAATTTAGGCTGAAGGTGCATTCCACATGAATCATGCGTTTTCCAAATTAAAGGTCAAATCGTTTCATAAATCGTTTCATTTGCCCAAAGTAATCGTTTGAGATTCCTCAGTTCAATAAAAACAATTTTTTTTCATTGAAAACCCAGTTTACAAGCGGTACCATACTTTAAAATTTAGGTTCAAAACATTTTTCATTAACATCCGGTCACCAGATTTGTTATATTACCTGGAGTGAAAATCTTTCTTCGTTTTTTTTCTTCAATAAACGTTTCTCTGATGCTTCAAGTTTTCTCTTTTCGGTTATGTTCGTTATTCAGAGTTTATGAAGTAGCGTAAAATTTCTCTTTGAATTTTTGTTTTTTTCTAGGTTGAGAGTCGGGGTTGTCGAAATGAGATGAGGGAATCTTGGCGAGGGCGGTGAGGAGTCAGTATTGAGAAGACTTAGAAGTGATCGCGACTTAGAACATTGTCTCCTTCGCAATTCATCCCTCCTCCACTGGCTCCACCAAAACGAAACCTACACCAGCCTCAAGACAGGATGCACCATCAGACCAGAAACTAAATCAAAACACTACTACGTGTTTAAGTTCAAGTCAAGTGAAAATATCCAATTTAATATGATAATTCTTTAATTCAACGAAACTTTTTGAAATGATTTTCAAAAATTCGCAGAAAGAAAACAAAAATTTTAGTATTACTTAGTATTTAAGTATGCTAAGGGCATGCTGTGACTATGTTTTGATTGATTAACTTGCAACATTATTAGATTGTCTGCTGAAATTACAGCCTGAAATGGCAGTTAACCATTTTCTGGCCGTGAAATTACAGTGATCGACTGTAAATGAGTCCAAAAACTTTGAATTATCACTTCATCGATGTGCAGCCCATATGCAGTGACCCTACGTTTGGTCATCGTTACCCAGATCGCACTTTTTTACAAATAACGTTGTTCTGCCTGGTAATTAACAGTTGTTTGACTCACCATGTAACTTATGATATCAGCGTTAAGTTACACGGATATAATATTTATGATATTCAAGATAAAATCAGCAATCAAATCCGAAATTGAAAATAAGTCTCAGAATAATGTAATTTAATCCTCAATCTGACATCAATTTTTCTTAGAAGTCATTTTTCTAATTTTCAAGAAACAGATTTAAAATAAATGCCGCGAGGTAGAGCGCGTCGCGTAGGATTCAATTCCGTGGAAATCTTAAACCAGCAAGGAGAACTGACTTACACAGAAACACGATCAATATAATTTTAAGGCTGAATACGCAGTTATGAAATTCATCACGACCATCCTTGTTTGACCTCAGTATCAGTGGCCTTTAATTTCAGTAAACTGAAAATTCGATTTACAAAGAATTGACCGATTATCTACGAGGAAACTCCCAAATATTTCGGTCATTTCAATAAGTACAGACTATTCTGGCCAGTATGCAGACAATGAAAAAAGGAAGTAGACAATTGATTAAATACGAAATCGTAAACGAATCGATGAACATCAAATTATATGATAGTCTATGTATCGATGGTTTTCAATTTGACCCAATATTAAGGACCGAATTCTTAATGAACACGAAAATTTCCGAATGTGGTTGGGTTGAGCAGAATTTGGCTGATTGGTTAGAATGAAAAATTAACCACTGAACTGAATTATTAAACCGGAAAATCCGAAGAGGAAACTGGTTAAATATTCATCTTTGAATCCACCTTTTCGACTCAATTGGAACCACGCCATTCAAATCGTATCAGTCTTTATATCAATACAGATCGAACTTGGTTCTCTCAGACTAGCGTTGACTATACACTGTAGACTTTCGGACCTTAGCCTATTGTCAGAGTTGGCGGCGAAGAATTAACTCATTTTAGACTAAAGTCTTTAACATTCTTTCTTATCTTCCTCTGAAAAGTAATTTCAAACGGCTGAATTATCCAGGTCATTTGCAAATCAACTGCTTATTAAACTTCCTGATTGACCTTTGATGATTTAATTGCTCACAAGTGGCGCCTTATCATTAAGATTTGCATATAAGAAAGGTTGGTTTTTATGAGAGACAAGCACAACTGACTTTAAACTCCAACGAAAACAAAAAAACAAATATGGTCGTCTTAAGATCCGGTAAAAATGTTCCATTTCTCGGCAAAAATATTCCAAAGAGAAATCGAAATCAATCTTTGGAAAAATCCCAGGATAATGTCTCAGAAAATTCCCAACAAACCAGCTTATTGTTGAAGAATGGTGAACATTTACAGAAATCATTTTCATCAGAAGAGTGTCAGAATACGTCCCGCACGAGTGTAAGCTCGACCGATTCTGTCGAGGGGTCAAACTTGGCAATTGAAGACTCAAGCATGTTATCTGGATCGGATCAAAGTACAATGATTGATGACACTCTCGAGATTTCAAATTTGGAAGATTCGCGCAATATAGCCGAGCTAAACCGATCACACCCTACCAAGGAACACCGTGATTATGAAGGCTCAACTGAATGTAATACCACCAATTTCAATACGGTTCACCGCCAATATCAATACGGTATTGTCAATACCACCGAAGCAATGCATGAAAAGCAATCTGATTTGTGTGGCGTATCAGATTTGAGCTGGTTTTAAACTGGCCAAAATCTTTACTGAAAACTACTAGAAGAGAGAAACTAGTAGAGTATTCTTGAACTGCTTGATCTGCAAAGTCAATAAAAATATATTTCGCCACTTATGTTTCATTACGCCACCGATTTCGGTGTCATTTGTGTTACAGCGCATTATTTCGAACAAGGCAGTTAGATAGTATAATATATATTAGAACAGAATACAGTTGTCTATGGAAATGCGAAAAGCTTATCACTTCTCAATCCTACCCAAACAAAGTTTTTACGAGTGTGTGTGTTAATATGAAAACTGTTTAAATTTTTATCACAAAACAAATGTTCTGAAATCACGACCATATGCAAAGAAGGCCTGATTTCCATATTCAATAAGAAAAAAGATACTTCAGGGCTGACCAAAAAATTGATGAAATATCCCGACTTCTCAGATTTTTCCGGATGATCGTTTAGAAAAGTTAAGGATGAGTCGCTTGAGAAATCACTAGTTTCGCTTGAATGTTCGATGTCAGTGATTTTCGTATATACATTAGACTCATTTTCTTGAATGTGATTCATTAATAGGTTATTCCGGTGGACGCGAGCGTCACGATGACTTCTGCGAGTAACCGAGTTCGTTTCAGCATTGTCTGTATATAGCTTCAAAGTCACATGCAGCCATTTGCCATAACTATTTTTTATAATCGACATTGCAGCGACAACACCCTTAAATTGAATTGTATATTATATAAACTGATTTGATTTGTTTAAGACAACCTTATATTGGTAATCTAAAAATTGTAATGGCCATTCACATGTATCTGCTAGTTGATTGACTACGTCCTGAAGCGAATTCTCCTGTTCCATCGTTAATTTAACAATTTTGAGCTTTTCTTATAAACGATAAAAAATACAGATTTTGTTCAAAGCCGAGTTTACGTCCAAAAAGCTATTTCTAATCGTTGCCTGGTTCACTAGCACTGTAAGTTATGAATTCCGAATTTTTAAGGTTTGCTTTTTCCGCTTTGGTCAAAGATGCTCGAACGAGAAATTCATGACAAACAACGTCAATGAAGTCTGACCAAGATTCGTTGGAATTTGAAAGATTTTCTTTCGACGAAATTAATTCAGGTATTCTCCAATTACGAATAAGAAATAAATTATTTTTCTTTACAGCAAAGTGTGATATCTTGTATATAAGTGTTCCAAACGATGTTACGGTTTCGAATTCACAACCTCCAACACATATAAAATCTCCTTTTCAGACTTCTATATGTGGTTATTTTCGTTTTAATTTCATTGTGTTTCCCGATAAATTCTTATATATAAATATGAAAGTCTTTCTTGGCACATCAAAGGAAAATTCAAAATATCGTTTGACGTACACCAGAATCTTAAAAATATTTCTTCGTGGATACTTTTTGAATCTATTAACTCAACATTGATTCTCCAATTTTTTTTCGGGTTACTTTGATCCAAAGATGTTGGTCCGTATAAGGATTTAACAATTCCGCAAATTCCAGCGTTGCTGATAGCAAAACCGCGATGTGTATGGAATTGATAAGCGTCGTGAACAGTTATATATTTGTTCTGCATTCTAAAATGTACATTTTTCAAATATCCATTGTTTAAATTCGAAAAAATAATAATCATTTCGGGGTCTTTTATTCGCGTATCGGAATCTCGGCAGCTCGTAGGAGCTAATAAATGATCCCAAGCATTTGAAACTTGGCAATCTAACAGTTGAAGTAGGTAGGTGGTGTTTTTTGATTCATAGCTCGATGCAGGCGACATGTATTTTTATTCTGTTTTTTCCGAACTCTTACGGCCAATAATCTTGCTTCTCTAAAACACAAGTTTAACCAATATTGATGATAAAAATATTCTAACCTGTCTGAACATATGCGAATAGAGCTGTGGAAAGATAATAACATAAGCGGGTAGAACCAGTATGAGGACATAGTAATAATTCAATGAAATATTCCAGCTATTTGGCATTCCCCAACTATATAAATCAGTATCTTTCACAATTGGAAGTGCTCTAAATTATCAACGTTACAAGATAGTGGCAGAGAAGTGTATACAAACCTTATAATGCTCATGAGTTCTCCAGTCACTCCAATAGGATAAAGGACAATAAATAACGTGTAACGAAGATAAGTTAAAACATATGGGGCCATGTTAAGTTGACTAAAGGCATAATAACTAAAAACAAAATTAGCAAATGATTGAAATGGGTTCATTTCACCTGTAACGTAATATTTCAGTGATTGACCAGGCAGTTAATAGTAAAATGAAACCAATTGAGTGTTGAGTTCGTGGTACGGGTCCCAGAACCCCCCAAATGATAAATAATCTTGATGACACTTCATAAGTTTTAAATTCTTGATACTAATTGCATTTTGATTGAGATTAACGCGGACAGGAAATGCTACAGTAACGTTCAGAATAATAAAGTAGGGCCCATTCTGACTCTGTCCAAATGATCCGACAAAAATAGTAAGAAAAGAGCGCTCACGCCCACGCTCGCTTGGACAGGGCCACCATGCTATCCCTTGAAACATTGTTGTGATAACGCTGGTTTTAACCAATCCAACAATTGGATGAATTATTTCTAAAATTGCCAATGTTTGAAATAAAAATAATGACTTCTCTGTTGCTCTGAATTTTTACTTTTTGCAAACGCTAGTTATGTTATTGATAAATAGTTTCGCTTTATGCTCCAAAATTTCAACTTACAACCAATTAATAATTTACCTGTAAATATGCTTCAAATCTTTGCTTGCTGAGTATTCTCTTATGGCTGCCCATGCTATAGACGACCAACCGGCAGCTAATGCCACATTATATAATAATAAATATGCTCTGGACATGATTTCTCTTAAAAAAAGAATTGAATAGTTTTAAATAATTTCTCTTTATTCTTAATCTCTTATTCAGAAAACCTAATTTTAACGACTGTCAACTCAGTTGACAAAGGAGTGATAAAAACTTGCCAAGGGGGCAGGCCAGAACTGTGAAGATGGGTATAAGAGCATAAGGGATTATGGAAATTCCCACAGACTTCATGCTAATAATATCATTATTTATCGTTCGCATATGATATAAATTTGGTACCACAAGTTGGTATGGTTAGAAATACTTGTATTGTTAATATCTAATTTCTCTGGGCTTATAGGAATAACAAATGCGATAAGATTATGATTCACGATTGACATACAGCATTGTTAACTTTATAATATGATCATAAGGTCAATTACATACTGAGTGTTATACTGTATTAGTAATACAGACAACATATTCACTGCTAGATTTCAACTTATCCTCGATAAAATGATATTAAGATTATGAAGCTTTGAGAAATGGGCGTTAATGACAGAAAACTGAACTTATGGACACAATGTTGAACGAATTTATTACTATGGTTTTGTAATGCACGATAATTATGCTTCACAACTTATGCTGCAATCTTCAAAAATTCGAATGCATACTTCTTTTCTTCTTCGAGCTCGTTGGCAGTGGCGGTCAATTTTTCACGAGAAAAGTCGGAAATGCTTACACCAGTGACTGCGGTCCATTTACCGGCTGAATATTGAGATAAAGAAATGGTCTTTGAAGATGCCTTTCGTTAGATTTTGTTCTTAGTTTGAATATCTTACCTTCGCAGGTAACTGGGAATGAATAAATAAGTCCTTCTGGAATATTATAAGAATTTCCGGTTGAGTTGACTGCCATTGAGACCCATCTACCGTTTGAACCACAGATCCAGTCTCTCAAATGATCACCAATAGCTTTAGCTGCGGACATTGCACTGGAAAGTTTTCTGGCTTCCAAAACAGCTGCACCACGTTTCTTAATTTCAATGTTAAAATCTCAATTTAATCAAAAATCAAAAAAGAAGAATCTCGTATTTTGAAATATGACCAAACGTTGGTCAGTTTCAAACCTTTCATTCAAAACTAATTTTAAAAATTACCTGGACAGTGGTAATGAAATCACCCTTGAGCCAAGCATCATCATTAACAGATTCTGTTGCAGGTTTGCCATTAACAGTTGCTTGCCAGGCATCTGGGTATTGAGTTGCGGAGTGGTTACCCCAGATGGTGACTTTCTACAATACAAGTTAACTCATCATTTAAGATTAAACCGCTCTTTACTCACCTCAACGCAATTGGCAGTGACTCCAGATTTCATTGCAATTTGTGAAGTAGCTCTGTTTTGGTCAAGTCTGGTAAGGGCAGAGAAGTTTTCTTTTGGGATTGATGGAGCACATGCTGAGGCGATAAGGGCATTGGTGTTAGCTGGATTACCAACAACAAGAACTTTGACGGTCTTCTTGGCAACAGTGTCCAAAAGTTTGCCTTGTGCTTGGAAAATTTCAGCGTTCTTTTCCAACATATCCTTACGCTCCATACCAGGACGACGTGGGAAGGCACCAACTAAGACTGCGACATCGATGTCAGTGAAAGCGGCGGTTTGGTCGCATGTTGCTGTCAAGGAGTTAACCAATGGGAATGCACAATCTTGAAGTTCCATAACGACACCACCAAGAGCAGCTTCGGCAAATGAAAGATCTAACATGACCAAATCGATTGGTTGATCAGCACCTGAATTTGAGCTCAATATCACCATCTAACTATCAATACTTTTTAATAAAATAAACTTACCAAAGACGTCGCCCTTGGCAATGAGACCCAAAAGTGAGTATGAGATTTGACCAGCTGCGCCGGTAACGACAACTCTCATTGGTGATTTTGCCATTTTCTCTTAATTCTAGAATAAATAGTGAGATTCAACCTTCAAATTTTGTTTTATAGATTCAGAAAAGCATTTAGGCTGCTGATTATTACATAACCAAAACTGCAGCACATTACGTAATAGAAGAAAATCATCTGAAATCTTATATAAACCTCAGGCGCGGACAAAAACAGGGCGCGTGGAGGTTAAGTTTATGCTTTCAGATGATATAATTGGGTAACATGTAATCACAAAATGAAAGCAGGGTGAAGAATTGATTGCAATAAATATAACAGAAAAAGATATAATTTAAAAGGTAACCAAATCAGCGCATATCGTAAAATGGCTATTCAGAAAGAAAAAAATATTATATCGTTTCGGGCCAATTTTTGGCTGTTAATGGCTAGTCTAGAAGTCTTTCGACCACAGTTAAGTTCTAAATATTTCAGTCTTAGCAATACTGTTCGATATGAACTCGTTCATATAAGGCACAAAAAGTGCAAATATATTTAAATAGTCTAATAAACTAAAATTCGATCCGTCTTGTGTCCAGCTTTTTCAAGATTTGGCAAACATGCGTACTCCACCATGGGTGGTGGGCCACAAATCAAAACCATTGAATCATCTCCAGGTAACGGTAAATATTTTTCAATCATTTCTAAAAATATCATTTAGTTTTAACTAAAACTTTTCAGCCTAAAAAGTCGAAAACTTACCTTGATTTATGAAACCCTTTTCATAAGTCCATGCCTCGTCTGGTCTATCAATCGTATACATGTAACTGAATCGAGATGGGTTATTTTTCTTTATCTCTTCAATTTCTTCTCGGAGCAAAATATCTTTTTCGGTTTGATTGGCAAATAATAAATGGATTTTTGTATTTTCATTTTCGTTTTTGAACACATCACGAACCACTTTTCCGGGTTTAATATTTGTTAGAAAATAATAGGATTATTAGAAATAAGTTCAAGAGAAAAGGTCTTAACCCTGCCTTGAAGCATAGGGGTGATTCCAGATCCACCAGCAATCATTCCAATGTTTTTGATTTGAGTAACAGTTTTATTTGGATCTGATTTTTTCTTGCCGCGAATAAGAAATTCTCCATTTCGTTTATAAATAATATGCCCTTTTGGACCAACGAAATCTAATTTATCTCCAATTTTCATGTTATCGATATATTGTGTCATTTTGCCACCTTCTGGAAATCTTTCGTTTGGATAATATACCTAAAATATCAGTATTTAACCATTGCATTTCAATAAAAGACTTACCTTGATGAGCATATCAACAAATCCAAGATCATCATCTGATGAGATTGGAGTGTAAGCTCTAATAACCAGTTTGTCATTGATTCTAGCCTTGACATTGACATGTTGTCCGACCGGAAGTCCAAGTCGATGACCTTCAGGTAGCCCAAACCTTAATTTTAATTTTCAACTCATTCTCTAATGGCGTGAAAAACTATAAAATTTATGAAAAAAGTCTACAAACGGATGGACACATCCCACAGTTTAATCATTAACCGTTAGACAGTTAACCCTGGCACTCACAATCGTAAAAATACATGTTTTTTATTTCTAATATCTACAACCTCTATAACTGTTAAGAATCCACAAAACACCTGACCCGATTTATTTTTTTTAATCGAAAAAAATTTGCTCATAATTTCTCATAAAAAAATGAGAATAAAAGCGATAGAAACGGTCAAATACGTTTGAGCGTGTCAGGGTTAACCAATATTCCGGGTTATAAAAATGCAATCACTTTGTATTCTCAAATTTTATTACTAGAATAAAATTTGTTAGTCCTTGATCGATTACTGTAAAATGTCACCTGAATATCTTTGTATCGTGACTGATTTTGGTAATTTTTATCAGAGGAAGTGATATAGTCAGGTTTGGATCACCATTTGTTGCTAATGTTCGAGGTGATTGACGTTGACGGCTTCATTTGGGTGAAAAATTTAAATTATAAAACTAATGCAAACTATGAAATCATAGCTTTTGACTCATCGAAAGAAAAATTTTCAACCCGCCTTCGAACATATTTCATCATCAAATAAACAGCCCCAACAGCTCCAAAAGCAATCGCAAATGCTCCTGTTGGACCACCTGGAAGAGCAACGCCTTTTGCGCCAGTTCGACTCATTCTCAAAAAAATAATAAACGTTCGATTCCAAATAAATTATTTTTTAGGATTTTCAATAGTGTTATCCCACATAAATAGAGCCACAGTCCCAAATCCTAAAACAGATAACCATTGAAACATTTTAATTGGGTACTTCAAAGCTCGATTCCTTCTAGCGACACGATCGATAGGTGGAACTTGAGTATATGTTTTTCCGTTTTTCTCTATAGTTTTCATATCTCTGGCTATTCTTTACCGGGCTATATACGATTCTGACCAACCAACCGTTCAATTAATTGCTCTTTTTCTAGCCTGAAACAGCAAATTGATCCCAATTTCCGAGAGTTATAAAGCCAATCCTGATAGGGATTCTGGTAAAACGGGCATATCGACAGATTGTCATTCTGAAAATAAGAAATGACGCAAACTAACAGCATATGATGTAACCACCCCCTTATGTAAACATCTCGAAGGGCTAGGAACATTGAAACTCAGATGGGTTAAAACTTCAGAGGCTAAAATCAAAGATATTTATTTGAATTCTCTAAAAAGTTCAAATATCCACACGATTGAACCCCATCGTAAATCTAAGCTTGAATAATAAAAAACTCATAAAATATTAACCCTCACGAGTCGTTAGTAACGACTCATAATCCTTGAGTTCTATATTTTGGAACCACAAATATATAAACAGGTCAATCAAAATATAAAAGCCTTAAAAACTTGGGAAGGTTTCAATTGAGAATATTGCTATTATACAGTTAATGAACGAGAAATATTGCCGGAAGACATATTTATTGTTGTTTTGGCATGATCAAAGTTTAAATGGCTCTAGGTAAAATGAGTTAGTGACGCCCCAATCTTTAGAAGTAACAGATTTTCAAATTGGGTTAATATGTTTCCATTATCAGGGCACATTTTGGTATCACTTTTGATCACGTGACCGTGGAATTGTCAATTGGTATCACGTGAGTCACGACGTAGGCTGGATTAACAATTAACCAGCCAATAAGAGAGCTTCTTTGTGTAATGTATATATACGCGGTACGCTACCACCGGCGATACGATCCGTAGCCGTTTGAAGATATATCTGTATTGGACCCAAAGGGCGACACCTGGTGGCCATTTTGGAATCGGAAAGTGAAAGCGGGAATCCTTTGATGTTGTCACCACTGGGTGGCGCCAAATTGTCACGAACTGCGACTGATGCACCAGCAAAAGCAACATAAACATGCAATTTTGTTCAGTTCGATAGTTGAGATGAGGCACACTGGGTATCGTGCACAACACACTATTTCATCTTTTTAGTCTGTGCACGATTTTTGCTCGATTCGGAATTTATAAGTCAGTTTCGTGCTCCAGTAAATACGTTTCTACCATTCCTTTACCCTTCACATAAATTTTGCCTCGATTTGTGAAGGAATATCTAAAAATTAATATTTAAGTCATTTTTTAAAGTGATCATATAAATTACTTTTGAGGCTGGCCTTGTCTCAAATCCTCTAAATTCAATTTCAGATCTTCTGTGATTTGAATATTTCCACAAATCCCAGTCGAGTCCATTCGAGATGCCACATTAACAGTATTACCCCAAATATCGTACAGCAACTTTCTTGTTCCCATGACCCCAGCAGTCACTTCACCACAATGCGCTCCGATGCGCAATTTGAAGCTGAAAAACAAATTAATCTCTGAAAGAGCAAATTGAAATCGTTTTACCTAAACCAAAGCATATTTCTGGAGAATTCTTCAACAACTTTTTGAATTTCTATGCAAAAATCAATCATTGTTTCTAAATGAGCATTAGGATGTATCTCTCTATCTCCGCCTGTCCCATCATCAATTTGAAGTCCGGATGCACCCATAAATGTGGCCGAAATGGTTTTAATTTTTTCTATTGAAGTTTTGTATGCTTCTTTATCAAGGAGTTCGTCAATGTCACTGATAACTTCGTTCAAAACTCTGAAAAATGTTATTTTAAGGCTTTACCTTGATAGCGTCTATTTTACCTGATAAATTCTTTGCCAGATTCATAATTTTCTTCGTATAGCTCAAGAAAATTCGTTATATTGGCAAAGAAAACACCAACAAGATCATGATTTTCTGAGTAAACCGTATTTTTTCGAAGTACTGCCACCACATGGTTTGGAATAATATTGTCCAATAAGCGTTGAGCTGTTTCCGAGCACTCCAAGAGATTAGCCTTGTTTTTCTTAGCTTCAATAGTTGCCTAAAACACGTTTAAATATTGACGATTTTCTTAGAAATCGTACCTTAAAATTCAAGCGATGAGATATTTCATATCCTCGATTTTCGAGATAAATAAGTAGAAGTAATAAAAATATTGAAATAATCCACTCAAAGTATTGATCGTCTTTGAGCCCAGATGATGTATCAGAAAGTTCAGAGCACTGAATAGACTGATTTAAAAATATATCTTTATGGTTTTCAACTTACATTTGGAGGAAAGTTGACAAATGCTGAAATGAAGAATGCGGCAAGTAAGATCAAAATTGAGAAAAAAGTTCTCATCATTGAAGAAAGATTTGAAAAATTTGTGTGATGAAGAGCTGATGAACATAGAACCGCAACAAATACGTCGCGACTAACGCTTGATTGAGCTTTTTCATAGTTAACACAATTATAAACTGTTATTTAAACTGTGGCGCGAAAAAATAAGTTTGAAAATTCGAATCGCTTGTGTTAAAATATTCCTATCTGGTCAGGATCTGATTCGCTCTTTAGGCACACCATAAATGATGAAATAATCGATGGTAGTGAAGGGAAAATGAGTAACAAGGCACCGATCGCGTGACGATAATTCCAAGTTAAAATTGGAGTTAGACTTAATAAAATTATATTTTCCGAGAAAGGATTCATTATCTGGGATTATTCCTGGTACTTACTGAATCTTTGTTAGAGGCCATGTTATCGAAAGCAAGAAGGCAGAAGAAAGTATAAAGCAAATCACGAAGCAAATAGAGGCGGGTGTGTTGAACTTGAGGAGAAGAGAAGCTGCAACGAATAAAAAAGCCTGAATCAAAAGGCATAAAATTATATCACGACGGAATCGAGTCAATGGATATGTTTCTTCAGTTTCTTCGTCCGGTGTTGTCCGCTGAAAACCGGAGCGATATGACGATTCCAAAGAAGATTCGGATGATTCGGACTTAAAAATATATTTTCAAATGAATACCAAGAGGTTTAATATACCTTGGTTTTAAGAAATGATAAACTCCAAGAATTAAGATTTGTTGCAGCCTCTTCATGTCTATTATGAAAATACATTTCCGCATCGTGCTAAAATAAATGTGAGTGAAAGTCAGATACTATGCAATTATTGTACAGTTAAGTTTCGCTTTTCGCAAAGACTTAAATCTACAATGAGTATGTTTAAATATAAAATTGTCATAAAGCTCAAGCTTTATTTTCAAAGTACCGAAACCAATTTTGATTTAGTAATTTATATATGTGTGATCAAGACTCAATTCACATATATAAATAAAATTTGCGTGGGTGGTTGACTTCGCCTACGCAAATTGAAAAAAAAATAAAAAAAACTGGTGTACCAAGAATTTCAACATATCGGCCCAGAAATCATCAGTTGCACCATCTTTACGATGACTAATGACCATCTGGGAAGCCGATGTCCGGCGGTTTGTTTGCTGTGAAAGTGGAAGCTCACTAGCGCCAACTGGTGCCTTGAAATCGAAAGATGAAATAGATGAATAAGAATGTGATAACATAATGATCAGTGATTATGGTTTCAGGAAAAGATGAGATTAATGAATTATAGAAACCATAACCAATTGCCAAAAAAAATAGTCTTAAATCTGTCATTGAGGCGTATAATGGAGATGATTACCTCGAGATCAGCTTGATCAATGAGTGAATTCTGGTTTGGATCATCAAGAAACATTGTTGGCATGACTGTAACTCTTCGCTCATAAGGCTGTTGTTGATCCTGTTCGCTCAGCTTAAAAAAATAATTTAAAATGAGCTTAATTCAGAGGCAAATCATCATTATTGATCCGCATTCAACTAAGTGAATCGGTATCTTACGCCTTGATTCGCGGATATCCAGTCGGAGTTAGGTGATGTAGTCCAATGACTCATCAATATGACATCATCGGTCCACGTCATATAAGCTTGTCAGTGTATTGAGATTAGAAATAGAGTTAAAAATTACCAGGGCTACCTGCTCCGCTCTTCTAGATTCTGATTCAACTCGAACTAAACCGTTTGAAACTACCACGGTTGGCATTGGTTCTGTATCAACCACTAGATGCGTCGTATTTTCAAACTTAATTTTGGCTTTTTAAGAAGACGAGACGAGTTTATAATATTCAAGCCACTAACGACGTCATTAAGCCATTCCTTTGAGAACTGTGGAGGTAGATTATCTCTCGACTCTTCATATCTAGTCCTTAGATCTTCTAATAAATTATCATAATCCTGTTGTGGCCTTGCCTTGTGCTCTTCAATTTCAGAATTTATTATACCACTCTCTAGTATGACATCATCACGGTCGGATAGGTACGCAGCAGTAAATCCAGATATGTGAATTCTACCGGGCACTCCTGTCGATTCCATTTTATTTGCCAAGTTGACATCTGAAGAATTGATTTTGTCAAGGAGGAATAGGGTAGGGGACGGGTACCTTTGCTATAAACGTCGAACTTATATCGTTTTCTACCAACAATTCCATAAATAACTCGCCCAGAATGAATTCCCACTCGCATATCAACAATCTGACCATCAAAATCTAAAATGATTATGATTACGGAATACAACGGTCCCTAAAATCGTACCTGGATTGTTTTTAACATATGTGGCTTTGGCTTGAATTGCTACAGGATTTTCAATGCAAAATAATTTGATTGTTTTGCAAATCTTCAATCCCATTTGGACACAATTCCAGGCATGATCTTTATCTTCTACTCAACAAGTTCATTAAAAATTGAAATATTCTATATAATTTTAACTTAGATTGCACGAAATGACACTGTCACTCGGTACTATCAACTTTAAATTTCTCAAATACGTTTTAATTGAACTTGTCCTGTCGGACAGCCAGATACACAATAATAACAATCACCTAGTGTGGCAACCTTTTCGCATTTCGTCTGATAACAAATGTGGTCAAACCTTCCAAATAAATCGTTCAGCATATCAACCAGTTCTGCAGCTGATAAACCAGAAGAAAGTCGAGTGAATCCGACAATGTCCGCGAATAATATTGAAACATTTTGCTGCAATTTAATATCGCCAAAGCACTGAAATAAAGCTATTTTTGAAGCGAAATAAAGCACATGTTGCATCGTTGTTGCGACTGTTTCCGCTCGAATTCAAGTAAATGTCACATGAAAGATAATGTAATGATGGATTTATTACCTGTCTGAGATTATAATTCTGATTTGGATTTTTAATGTCATCTAAAACACGTTCGGCAAGTGATGAAGGCATAACCGAGTGGATAAATACTTGAGTGGCTTCCTTTTGAAGGATCTAAATTGGAACAATAATCCACGGAATGGAAAATTTATCCAGATAAAAATATGTTAGATCCGTGGCTTTTCTTTTTCATGCTTTGCACTCATTTTGACAACATCAATAACTCTTTTGTAACTCAAATATAAATCATCATCAGTTTGATTTGAATGTTTTGCGCAAATACAATGAGTTGCCAATTGTAAAAACACTTCCGCAAAGATTAATTTGATAATGCTGGAATTTGAAGTTGGATTGTTCGTGGGAATTTCTTCTCCATCTTTAACGGGCGGTTAATTTTGAAAAGACTCTGAGAAACTCGGACTAACCTTGATCGATACCAGAGGATGCGATGTCATCTTCAGTGTTCACGTGACGTAGAATTTCAAAAATTAAGCTGTTCGTAAGTCCAATTAAAAGAAGAATAATTAATGGAGCTCTAATACATGTATATAGCAGAAGGGTCACTTGAATATGAAATATCCATGAGGCTGAAAATAAATATTTTTCAAAAATAAAACTTCACATTGTCATACTTACATAAAACGGTGGTATAATTGAAGTAGGCGGAAATATCATTGGAAATAGCCAATAGGGCCACGAGCAGACCTCCTAGGATTTGGAGATTTCGACGTGAGGCCAGAAAGTTTGAAATGATCCTATGATGGTGAGCATAATGGGCGAGAAACAGTGAAATTATGCTGATTATGAGTACGATCGAAGTCCATGCTACGGCGAATTTTCTGTCTTCGTTCTTTTCATAAGGTTCAGAATATTGAATCAACATAATTTAGGATCCAAGATCCAATTTTGTGGAACCGGGCCTTATAGCAGATTAACCAGATGAAATAGGCGAGAAAGAGACATGACCAGACCAATGCAAACGTCAGAGCATGTTTAAGACGACGAACAAGGTCGGGGACTTGGCACTAAATAAACTTGTTTCACTCCCTGACTCATCAATTATGACTCATCATCAATTAACTAAATAAATCGAGTTTCCCAGACTTTTATTCAAACGACTTTAAATCTTTTAGGAAGTTGACCAAATCTTACATTCCGATTGGTCGATTGAAAGTCAGAATGAGTCAAAATTTGGATAGGTCTGTAACCCGGAATCAATCCCGGATTTGAATCTATTCGCTCCATTCTCTAATTTAAAAGCCTTCCGAGTGTCGGATTTGTATTTTTAACTTCGATTAATAGTAAAAATGGACAAAAATACGATTTTTAATAGTTCTTAGTAGAAATCTGAAAATCACAAATCTCAACTATTTAAGGGCATTAACCATCATTTAACGGGCTTATTTGGATATTATTTACAACAAAGACATCCAAATAATGGGTCAATATTTAAGAAATTGGAGTTTTTCTTATCAGTAATTACCTTTTGATAGTTTTCGTTTTGAATTTTATTTTCAAAGCGAGCTGATTTGTACCACGACTGAGATGATACGAGACGCCCTTGCATCAGGAATTCGACCGTAACGTCATTACTGAATTGAAATATATGTTTAGTTTTACTGACAAACAAAACATTTTGAGTTCTTAATCTAGTTCTCGGAGACCCAAATGATAAGCGGTTCATGGAATCCTGTTTCAATTTCTAAATCTCTATCATTTCCGAATCCCAATTATCGCCCAAATTCTCCATCCCACCCTACTCATTTGAATTATTTCTCTCATTATTTGTGTTGAATAAATTACAAATACAGCCAAACGTCATTAGTAGGCGTTTTCAGAGTTCGTATACACTATATAATGGGTCTATATGATAAAGTCTATGTAATATCTCCTGGTCATAGTAGATTTATCTCTTTAATTTCAAAGCTCGAACATACGTTTTCGATAAAAAAAATAAATACAGTATGGTTCTCATCCCGGTATAATTAAATCTAATTTTCCGTAGAACAACATTTACAACAGAATACATTTGGTAATGTTTTAGAATATTTCTCTGAATGAATGACAGTTTTAGTCGCTATAGACATTCCGTTAGATTCCGTTAAATCGTTTGTCATCACCAGAAATTGATTTTCATCAAATTGATTTTCACAAATCATTCATTTTTTTTTTCAAAAAAAATATAATGATCATCTTCATTTTTGACCTCATTTGAAAAAAAATGTTTCTCTGGCAACGAACAATTCCCGGATCTCTATTTTTTTTGGTTTTGTTTCATTTTCTCGTTTTTGATCTCTCTATTCTGGAAAGGGAGGTTGTTTCTGGTTGTCTCTTTCTCAATTTCAGATCGATAACATAAAAAGACGGTAAATTAACCATCGCATTCAGAATCAGATGGACAGTTGAGCCACTACCGAGAACCGTTTGTACAAATCATATATATATATACCCTAGATACGCTTCGATACGCTCAAATTGTTCGAGACTCTGATTTTGGCGTTAATCTGAAATGACTCAACTTTTTCTTATTTCCAACTATAATCATCTGAAATACTCAACGCTTATTGGCTAAAAGTTCAACTCAAATTTGAATAGACCAATGAGAACCGAAATCATAGAAACAGACATTTTTACGACTTTCAAGTTCATCAATTTGATTTCGTATTTTAGTATCAATATATCATTTTCAATAACATAAATATGAATGCTGTAATCGGGAAATCCTATTCATAAGGCCGATTCACTAAATGATCGACGGTCAGCGATTATTTTTGAAATTCATAATTTTTAGGCCACTGAAATCAGAAAAAAATTTAACACCTGGTTTACTTATTTGGAGGCATCCGAAATGCTACGTGTGCAAACTGAATGAGGCTGTATATAAATATACAATACTTTACAGCTGGACCACAGACTGTGTTGGAACAGTGATTTAATATACGAATAGGGTGGGAGGATCCCTCCCGGAGGGAGCTACAATCTAACCGTTACACATTAGAATGCCCCATTTGGTCTTGAACTTTCAGTGAAAGTCTTTCACACACCAGAGTGACCAACTTTCGTATGCATATAGTCTATGATATAGACCAAGTGGGTCACTCTAATGTGTGGAAGTTCATGGCCGGGTGGTTCACTCTGATGTGTGACGTCCCTATATAATGTGTGAAGATAAGATCTTTAAAAATAAAATTTAATTTTGAGTTCTGAAATCTCATATTTTTTAAAATGGTACGGTAATTTTTAATTTCGAAGTTAATGTGATAGTCACATGACTTCAAAAGTTCCAAAGAGCGTCATTTAATGTGTTACACGATCCCAGTTCATGATCTGGAAGTTGTCTCTATTGCTACCATCTGGTCAAGATTTAAATTGAGAATAGTCTGGAATCTTTGTCTGACTTTCAAGGATACTTTCAATAAAATAAGCTGTGAGAACCATTTTTGTCAAGGTCACCCTCCTCGATAGAAGTGCTTCATTTAACAAATATTTAGTACAGTTCCAACGGATGCGATTGCTACAACTGTACGAAATACAGTTTTTCGCTTTAATCAATTGCCATAAAATCGGCCTTGGGTCACGCCTTGGTCATCTGCCTACCCACCTTTTAATCATCGTAAATGGGTCTTCTAGATTTAGAATTATTTCAAAGATATTTTCATAAGGACATCAAACATTCATAAATGACTTTTCTATTGATGATTTGCAATAGTTTTGTTAAACAGAGAAAGCTGCTTGTTGTATCGTTGGCATTTATCAACCTTTTTTTGTTGAAGAATTATCAAAATGAGATATTAGAGGATTCATTAATATATCATCCTAAAATAATATTATATTCTCGTCCAACGGTTGGACTCCAACCCCAGGGTGAATTTTGCAAATATGCTAAAAATAAATCCTAGTAAGGAACATATCGCCTGCACATGAATGCGATAATCAGAACACCACCAGTATTTGCTTCTTGCTCCACAAACGGTTTCTTTGATATTAACTTTTACTTTGGCCGGGAAGTTCTGGGTGACAGAATTCTTAAGCGTGACATTTGATTGTTACCTGAAAGCTGATTTTTTTCAATTTTAAGTGGAAACCAGCATTTTGAGAAGAAAAAACGACAAAAAATGCTGGAAGAAGGATATCACTAGAAGGTTTAAAAAGGACTTAAAAAGTTATTTGATAAAACTAATGAATTTTATTCAGCCAAGGATTCATGACAAAGACTTCATCATTATCCGAAGAGAGCATGAACAATTTTGAAAAATGTTCGGCTTATTTTTCACAACGCGGTTATAATAATGAGTCCGTAACAGAGGATGAGCTGGAATTTCCTGTGGCTTATTCATGTAAATGGTAAAAACTGAAGTAATAAGCCATAATATCGTATTTATGTACCGTATGGCAGTTAATATCATACGCAGTCTATTGTAACTCATGACAATTTTGGCCAACTTGAACGTCTTATTAGATCTATATGGCGTCCTCAGGAACGATATTTTTCAAATATGATAATATACAATATTCCGAGAGACTTCTTGTTTTGAAAATATATTTTAACTTAGCATACAATTTGCATTCACATTGATAAAAAGGCGGATAAACGATTTTACGAAGCACTTGAATCAATTTCGAAATGCTTTGATAATATAATTTTGGCTAAGAAAAGGGAAAACGTAGTCTATGCTCATTTCACCCGACTGAAAGTAAGAATTTAACAGTCAGTTTTTTTGTCAGAACAGCCTTATTCAATTTCAGCCATGTTTGAAATTCAATCTAAAACTTGCCTCATCAAATTTTACTAAGAACCGATCTGTTCAAGCTCCTTAACACTCACTTTTAGGCCGATTTTAACTGTATAGACGAACTTCTCAACCAAAAAAGAAAATGGAAATACTTCATTAATCTATGTGGCCAAGATTTTCCGATCAAGACGAATTTGCAAATCGTCTCTTTGCTGAAAACTCTACATCCACGCAGCTCAATTGAAAGTATTCTCATTCCGCTCCATGATTCACGATATAAACGGTATGAAAATCATAAATATACTATATCATCAGTAACGGAATAAAATATCATACTCGCTGAAATGGTGCCCTCTACATTGCTTATTTGGAGAGTCGTTCTCATCTTTCTCCTCTTTGTGAGCAGAATATGATATTTTATTACGTTAGATAAGTTATGATACATAAATTATATTAATAATTTATATATCTTTATAAAACTTCTAGCCTTGGTAATTTGTAGATATAATCGAGTATGGGTAGTTGGAGAAAATACAATAAAAAGCAAATGGAATACATACAACAAAAGACTGATACGAACATTTCAAAAGAAATTGATTCCTGATGGGATAGATTTGTACTATGGGTCTGCGTATATTATTGCCACTCGCGATTTTTTACAATGGGCGACCACCGATTTAGTTGCATTGAATCTCATTAATTGGTCTCAGGATACATACTCGCCAGATGAAATCATTTGGGCTACTTTGTCAAGGATAAACCAGAAGCAAAATATCGTTTATAACGATGGAACTAATCAACAATCGGGTACGAGTTCAAACCTGCTTCCGCCCCCTACTCCAAACCTTGTTTTATCTGGCAGTGACTCGGTGAAGCCTCAATTTTCATATGCTCGAAGTGTTAAATGGGAAGATCAAGCACTCGAATGGAATCCTCCTTATCCAGTTTGCCAAGTCAGGTTTCCTGTTAAATATCCTCAAAGATTAATATAGAATTTGCATTATAAGCAAACCCTCGCAGGATATTACAGACATGGGATTTGTGTTTTTGGAATTGGCGATTTGGGATGGCTACTTCAACAGAATCAATTATTTGCAAATAAATTCGATGACCGAAAAGACGATTTAGTTCTTCAGTGCTTAGAGGAGTGGCTTAAACTGCGAGAAAGAGAAGAAAACGAATGCAGAAATCCAACTCTATAAAAGAGTACAATTTGTAAAATATTTTTATTTATTATGCCTGAACTAACTAAAATGTTATTAAGTTTAATTCAATTAAATTTTCAGTATTTGTTGCTATTGTGGCATGGATCCAAAAGCATTCAAACCAGCTGCTAAAATAATTCCCAAGCAAACTGCATACGATACCAGAAAAAATATGCCCGTCCATTTTTTGAAATGAAAGCTAAAATAAATTTGAATTTTTTTTTCGGCGGTGAAGTCTCGTGGTCATAACGTTACTAGGATATGATTGAAGGCCGAAAACCTCGGATGTGAGAAAAGCCACTGAGGAACCCTTAAGCAGTTTGAAAAACTTACTTGCAAGCTACTAAAATTATTATTGACGATAACAAAGCATATTCGACAGTAGCGGCGCATGAGAGCTCAACCGCTGTACGTGCCAATGGAACTGGTGTGCCATTAGCCAATGTAGAAATGGTGCAACTTAGACCAATTCCAACAAGTAAATTCAATAATGGTCCAGAATAAACAGCTCCAAATGCTGTTGCGAATTTTCCATTTTTTGCCAGGGCTGTATCAGCAACATAATCACCAATTGAATTTGCTGGGGCCAAAATAAGAATGCCTTATCGCATGATTACAACGTGGATACAGACTGTTTTGTTTTTATAAAGTGGGGTGCGTCTTCCCTATGGTCGTCGTCTATATTATAAAAAGTATAACTAAATAAAATATCATAAATCTCTGACATGGCGCCCTCTGGGTTGTCTATATTGAGAGTAGTTCTCCTCTTTGAAAGCAGAATATGATATTTTATTCCGTTATACTGTATAACTTATACTTGTCTATATACTGCCCCACGCGGAATTTGGACAAACTGATCATCGGGAAGACGCACCCCACTTTACGTCAACTTTCAGTGGTTTTGATAACCGTGCCCATAATGGTATTTGAAACGTTCCAAAATATGCCTAGCGCGGCTAAAATATTAACAACCTCGTTACATATCGCATAAATCCAAACAATACAAATTGCAAAACCAGCAAACTGAAAAACCGGATAATAGATTGGAGGGCTTTAGAGATTTCATCATTTGTTAAATTTGACCGCTGTCCGATGGCAGTCACTATTGACCGTTTTATTTTCTAAAAAGATAAAAATTTAATGAAACCCAGCCTTTCCAATTTAGATGTGAGCCATATCAATCCCGATGCGGCTACCGATGATGCTAAGTATAAAACAATGTTTGGGCAAGTGCCAACATAAGGCTTATTATATTGATATGTTAGAACCCAAATAGTTAACGGAAAAAGAAATGTCTGATTTGTGCGCTTGGAATAGTGCTAAACGTTTTTACAATAATTAAAACCTAGCTAGTCTATCTAAGATAGACGAGTACGCACTAAAATTCGAGTGAGTAGGGCTCATTTTTGACGCTTAATCCATTTTACTTTTTCCCGGAATAAAGTCTGAGTTCCACCTTTCTAACAATTAGCTCGTGACTTATAACCGATTCAACGCATTTCCTGAATCATTGCAAGAACCTTATTCCAACTTTTTTCAGGTTTCTCAATATCCACCAAAGGACAAGTTAACTTGAACAGGTACTGGAATGGCAATGTCGGTCTCTTTGGCTGCCGATTTTTTACAGGTTATTTTACCTATCCGAAAATCGATGACCATCTGTTGAAATGCATGGACAATGTGAAATTAACAGCCTTACCCATACATTAGTTTGTCCATTTTCGACATTTCTTTGAAGTCTTGAAAACTGTAAAGTTCAAAAGATTTAATCAATTCTGAACGATAAGTTAGCTCTTCAGATGTCCCATAATCAGTGAGAACATTGACATGATCAGCCGATTCTTCTAGTTGTCCATGAGTGCTTCCGGCTGGACTACCAGATTCAACTTCCGGTATATCTTCTTGTTGATTGTCCTCCGTTATCTCATCATGATTTTGATTTTCAAAGCCAGTTTCTTTTCGCTTATCCCACAGACTCATTGCGATCACAACCAGCTACAAAAAAAAAATTAAAGAAAAACTTGGTAAATAGTACTTACAATATAAAGTGCATATAAGCCAAGAAACCCAAAAGAATCAACATTTGAAATTCTCTCTTTCCAAATGCATAGAAATAACCAATAAATTGCAACAATCGAAAAAATAATATCACGCATAGTTTCACGGTGTGGGACTTGAATAGGACATATCCATATGCATGCTCCAGCGACTACCAATCTTAAATTTGCTATCAGTTTGTGTTAAAAATGGCTTTTATTACCTAATAAAGGCTCCAGCACCAAGAAGTGCGCCTATAGCCAACGATGAAGTTTCTGGTGTCGCCGAAGTAAAGGCAGCCACAGCTCCAAATATATCAGGAGCACCATTACCCAATGCCACAAATGTTATGCCAGCTATATTCTCGCTGAGCTTTAAGAATGCGGCAAAATACTCAACAGCTGGGACAAAATAATCGTCAGTTATAGTTGTGAGGAGAGCAAACAAATATAATAACTTTTGGAGGAGTCAGAATTAAGGTCTATGGCCCATAGACTATGGGGCACGGATAATGTAATATTATTAATATGTATCGAAATAGAATTGATCAGATAGCACAATTTGAATCCCGACCATATGATATAGACGACATAAACGAGTATAAGGACATTTGAGCCATTTTGAACAGGAAAACCACAAAATGCACCACTTATGTAATCAACAAATCCTTCATCTTGGTCACAATCTGATGTGATATTTGTGAAAGCACACCAATCGCTTAATGAAGGTCAATAACTGAACAATTTGTAAAATATATAAAGGTTTGAAAATTACCTGGACGGAAGCGACCGAAAATCCCTACAAGTTGAAACTTCGAAGAGCATTTTTTTCTGAGGTTAATATTTTCTCTTTCGAAAATGTGAAATGCAAATAGGTCAAAGAATAAAAAATGCCACCGGAGTACGAAATACGGTATTCGCTAATGATAATCATTCCATCAAACATAACATGGATATTATGATTTAAAATAGCATTCTTCAGATCCAACTGTACTGAATCGGCTTACGTACAGGACGATTAAAGACTTTAATTTAAAGTACAAATTTCGTAACTATCATTTTTAAATATGTAACATATTATATGTTAATTTAACATGCCGCTTTTTATGCTTTTTATGCTCCCTTTAACATTTTCAAAAATGATTCATTAGTACCCTGTGAAAACCTTGTATTGTTACCAAGTTTATTTTTACGATTTCGGACCAATTTACGGAGATCAGCATATTAAATCAGTGAAATTATTACTCATAAAGCTCAGAGCATTAACCAACACTTCAGCACAATGTTTTACTATCGCCATTCTTGATCAGAGAACTTATATCTGGTAAAGAATGACCAGTATGTTTACGATAAAGTTACAAAATGACAAGAAGAATCCTACTCTACAGGTGCCAGATTCAATCCGAAGGAAATACATAAAGCAGGTTAATATAATCAGATTTTTTGGAAATATAAAGTTGCAAAATTGATGACATCTTTTTGACTTCGGTGCACACAAATGTCACCAACACCTTTTGTCATCATAATCAATATGGCCGAAATTATTTGAACCAGCAGTAATAATTAATTCCAACATAGGAGGATTGTGATTTCCGAATCGAATGTAACGATGGTCTAATTGAAATGAATATGTTTGGCTTTTATGCCTCCGATTATTATCGAAGTAAAATTGAAGAAATTCTTTTGAAAAGTCTCGACAGAAAATTTCATATGCCAAAGTATAGAAAATCTGTTGTTCGAGTTTTTACTGATCTATTGCATTCAATTCAGGAAACGGTTTTACTTACAATTTCCTTATAAGGTTTGAGTAGAGAGAGAGGCTCTTCCAGATGGTCATATGGAAGATGCACCCCAATTTATTTCATCGTTGAACCGGTCTAAGCCACAGTCGATTAGTTTGGATGAACTACTGGAATTTATAGAACTTCTGGTACAAGATCATAAAACCGATTCAAGTGACAAGAGTAAGAATTTGTTATATTTTAACTTCAAATACATAAATTATGTATTTAAGACTTCTCTATATTTGAATATAAGCTGACAAGACAGTGTTGTGACATGTTGACTTCATCATCAATTCAAGAAGATTCCATACCAGAAGTTCTTCTTCTTCTTGGGTCGTTTGGAACAAAAATAACTGATCGGCCAGTGAAAAGGATTTTAACTGGGAATGAAAAATACAAATCCCAAATGAAGCATTTTCTGGGAGAAATTTTCAAAGATGAAAGTGATGTCATGGTGCCAATATTTAAAAAATCAAGAGGTCATCAAACAGATTGGGTTCAAAAATTTAGGAAAGGGCATCGATGAATCCTCAACGGTGATTTATAATTTTAAATTTTTTTGTACATGGGATTCGGTTTCATTGGTGTTGGTGACATAACAATTTGGCGACCAATATTCGAAAATTGTCACCAATATCGACGCTGTGTTTTTACGTTCATTATTATGTCTGTCGCTCAAGGATTCGAAGTCTTTACAAAGTGGATCTCGAATTCGAATGGGAACCAAAAACAATTGGATTAACAACTGGTTGACGACATTTAGCACACTCGCATCAGATGATGAAACAGAAAAGGTTGACGAGACTGCTTTTCCGCCTCCAAGTTGCAATAGCTCAAGCTCGACATCCACTGCATCACTATCGCATGTCGAATCAATTTTGATGACTCCATCAAAATATGACCTACCAGAATCAAAATTGAAGGTAGCGTATTGATTAAACAGGTGGTATTTAACAATTCAAAACTAATGCTTTAAATGGATCATAGTAAAAATGATGCTTTATGTACGTATATGATATTATATCATTGATCAAATTTGATAAAATTTGCACAAACTTATGTGTGTCACAATAAAACACTATTTAAGAATGCGCAAAAATTGCGAAACATACCTCTGCTACGATCTGAGAGTTATCGAAAATCGACCGACGATTCTGATTTCTCAGAGGACTTTCGCCACAAAACAAAAAGGACTCGGTTGTTTAGAATTTCAAACATTCGATTGGCTTTAAAATAATCATAACCTTATCATAACCGTTGTATAGAAAAATACGATACAAGAAAAGCGGGAAATATTCCCAACCAGATCCTCACCGGTCACTTCGACCTCAGCCAAGTCTAAGTTCCGATACAATGCCAGTCGATGAAAATGAGAGACGAACAAAAGTTTTGAAAAAATTCGCAAGAGACATAAATACAAAATACACAGATAAATATACTTCCGATGAAGATCCAAGATTAATTCAAAATTCTTATCAAACAAGATCAACGATGAAACCACGGGATATACCCATAATGAAATCTGAAAACAAGTTTTTTGATGCAACCGATTTTGATTGTGAATTTTCGAAAAAAATCAGTTATTTTGAATATGGACCAACAGGTGTTTCGAAAGAAAATATGGCGCCGGAAACTCGAAGTAACAATACTACAAAGATTACCACAAAAGTAGAACCAACAAAGTACTTGACGGAACATTCTAAGAAAATGGAACTTAGTACGAACCCTGAATATAACAGTTCGAAAACATACAGTTCCAGGCATATCTCAACTAAAGTGGAACCATTTGTGAAAAATTGTGACAATGAGAATTGTGGATCAAATTTTAAAGTCAGCAGGGAATAGTTAACATTGACGCAATATGACGCAACCCGCATTATTTATACTATCTATCAAAGATCGCCCCCAGATTGCGAAATTTGAATTACAAAAAAAACAGACAAATAAAAACCAAAAACCTACGACCATCTACAGATAGGATCGAGCGGTCCGCACATTAAGTTGTGTGTCAATACATGGTATATATATCATTGCATTTGAATTAACTTGTTATAAAGCTATCATGTTTTCAATGATTCTGAATCTGAAAGAGATTGGAATTCTTTACCAAAACTCAGAAAAACTGAATTAACAAAGATGAACGAATTTAAGTGTCGTGTAATACCGACAGATTCTGAGCTTTCTGAAGCAGAGTCAAAAATCTACCCAGGACGAAAATCAAAAGTTTTAATAAAAAAATGGGACTTCGATGTTTTCAAAAAACAAAATAAAACTACCATGATAACGAATTCAATGGAAATATTGAACCGACCATTTAAGCGAATGAATGAGAAAAAATATCAATTCTATGCTGAAAGTTATGTTGTACCAGAAAATGAAGTTCCGGCAACGACTCCGAAATTAACTCAGCCAACCGTTCCTATAAGACAAAAAATCAAGGTTGGTGTCATTGAATAACCTATTAAAGGGGAGTGACACATTAGAGTGGAACACTCGGTTGGTGTAATGGAATAACCTATAAAAGGGGAATGACACATTAGAGTGGAACACTTGGTCTAGAACTCGCACACATCAGAGTGGAACGACCGGTGTAGAACTTGCACACATTAGAGTGGAACACTTTACTTGAAAAATCATATGAAGTGTTCCACTCTGATGTATGTGTCATCCCCTATAAACATTACAAATCATTTAAAACATCATTGTAAGACGATTGAACCAATATCAGAATCGTCTGATGAATATTGGAAGGTTCCATCAGATGAAATGATGACAACTGATAGTGGAATCCAAGCAAAATCAAATAAAATCGCTTGGAAATCAGGAAACAATTCGTATGATTCCGGCTTGGGGGACTCATCATCACTAGAACGGGCAATAGAAAGACCATTAGTTTCAAATGACCCTGGTTTGTTCGAATTTCGATCCAAGGTCGGTTTCATTATAGTCTATAATTTATAGATGGGCACAAAACGGTTAAGAAAGACCCAACCGGCCTTGAGGTGCAACTTGCAACTGTTGCAGACATAAGGGTGACCTACTCGGTCTTGAACTTGCACACGTTAGAGTCAACCACTTTTGTATGCATATATTACATCACTTTAATGTGTGCAAGTACACCTCGATTCTGTTCCCACTGATAATAATGGGCTTCACAAATTATGAAACCCTTAAAGCGTTTCGATCTAATCAATTTGGATCGTAATCTCCAGCAAAAGTCAAATCTTATGAAATCAAATTTTGAATATTTCACCCCTTGGATGATTGAAGATGAGTTTTATAATTTGGAAAATGGAATTCAAACCTTTTTAATTCCAAAAACTGGAGACTATAAATTGTGCCTAACTGGATTTGGATATCAAACGAATCGTGCTTGTCAAATTGTTATCAATAGAAGATTACAACTTGGACAGAAATTGCAATTTTTCATCAGATCAGGAACTTTTCTCTTTGTAAATAGTAAAACATTGGTGGCCGTTGCTGGTGGAGCCGGTTATAGCAAAAATAAGATAAGACAATCTTCAGCGTCTCTAAGCTTGGTTTTCAAATCATATTAACATGCGATTTTTTTCTACTCGTTGCTCGATTTTTTTGACCCATAGCACCTCATAACAATCGACACCGAAATAGTTTTAACTTTCGGCCAGTTTTTACAATAATCATACGCGAAGGTATGGTCGAAACAAAACTCCCCCAAAAAATGCTGAATATTCTTTTGAATACCCGAATAAGTAAAATCAATTCTTTCAAAGATTATTTCAATGAGAGATGTCCTATTAATGAAAAGGGATTCGGTAAGTTCCATTTTACCACAAAACCAATCTATTTATTTTTCTAGAGTTCAAAGATGTAATCAACGGCAGAAATTCTTGGCCATTTGGTGGTGATGGTTTCACCGCTGGGTGTCGCAGATCAGTCGGTGATAATCTGTTTGCAAATTATGAAGGTGGAACATCATTTTCTGTTGATCAACATTCCCGATTCAATTTTTACACTGGGAAACCATTTTTTGAAATCACTTTTCTCAAAAAGTAGCCACAAAAACATTTGTCAGAAGTGGGATTCGAACCCACGCCTCCAATTGGAGACCAGAACACTCGAACGCTGATACAGCGCAAGCTTGACTTGAGTCTGGCGCCTTAGACCGCTCGGCCATCCTGACTTGACTTCAATTAATAAATGTCACTATATAAAAATTCTGGTATTATCTATAGAGGAAATTCCCTGGGAAATATCTAGTTACATTATCAAACCTATAAATAAGACAAAATTATTTTCGTAAGTGTAAGGCATTTTATTGAATTGCGTACTGTGGGTTTTATATTATAGTGGAGTAGAATTTTTCGGCAGCACATCCACGCGAATATCCGACAGATCAGTTGACGAACTGTTGTCCCTTTGATTGATAGCTGATTGAAGTTTAGACAAGTCTTGAAAATTTCAGTCAATACATAATTGTTGTTAATAAAAAGTTTTAGTCGATCAGAAATTCTTTGAAAACTAACCATTTTGAATTCGTTGAATAAGAAATGCGAGATCATTTCCATTTGACTCTGTACCAGGCGATCCTGAGTTACCTAAACCACTGATAAAACTTCCCATACTATGAATTGTCGGTAGAACATTGGAGGGTGCACCAAGTGTTGCAACTGTTGATGTCGGCTGTTGTTGATGTGAATGATGATTATTCACAGTTGCTGTTGGAGGAGTGTGATTTGGTAGAGCCGCATATGGTCCAGCTGCTTGTTGTTGCGTTCCCATACTTGACTTTATTTGATCTGACCTGCAATTGGCCAGTGGACCTGCGACCCCAGATCTAAAGCTTGAATTTGGAACATTCAATTGAGGCACATTCAAACTCATTGTTCTGTCTGTATAAATTGTATTCAAGTTGACCATTTGATTATTCGTTTGATCAATTCCTGAAAAATGATTTGATACTGACTTACTTAAAAAACCTTACGAACCCAAATGTTCAATTATTTTTTCCAAGTGACTCAATATGTATTGCCGCACAATTTCAGGACTGTCTGTCAAAAACTCTGATGCGAAAACATGATCACAGATTCGTTTAGCTTCCTTGACGCGTCGCCAACTTCTGTACGCTCTTTTGAAAGAAAATCGTAGGTGTCGTCTTGTATTAAACCTGAATACCCCATAATCTACCGCTAAAATCTAGATTAGGTTTAACCTTTCGATATCGTTACAGCAACCTTGCTTTAAATGTGAGAAGGGATCCTTTAGACTTTTCTCGTAAACATATTGTCTCCATCGAACTTGAATCAAATTCGCTGCAGCATTTTCAAATTGGCCATTTATATCTTTAAAAAACAATTTCAAATGTGATCGGTGTGGTACTGAGTGTAGTAACCGGATGTGATCATTACTTACTATGCCGATCCACAAAATGCATAATTTTATTTTCTTCGTGGGTCAGACTGAGATATTTTGTGATAGCATTCACGATCAAAGCAGTTTGAAGGACACCAATTACACCCAACATGGCAACGATGAGTCTGGAAAGCCAAAACTTTGTTAATTTTGCCAAAATTGTCTTAAGTGGGGCGACTCTCCGATGGTCATTTTAAATGAATCATTTGGTCCTAATTCCGCGTGGGGGTGTTTATTGACGTTGACTATCCAGAAGACGCACCCCACCTTATGATATGTATTAATAGACTTTGATATTGAAAAATCATTCCTGTGGCGTGAAATCACCAAAACCCAGATTGGGAAGCGTAACTGAGATCATCCATACGCAATCTAAGTAATGCTTGTACTCTCCATAACCGCGTTCTTTTGTTTATGTCATTACTTATTCAGTTTTAATCCATACTGTATGGACCATACACTACGACTTATAATTTATGCATCTGATACTATCAAGGGCCAACGATATGGTTAACCGAACCATTGACCGTTTGAAAGAGCTTGGCACCTGATACGATCTCTAACTGGAGTTAATCTCGAAAATTTACCGTATAATACCGATAAAGGTTACACTTGAACCCATTGAACCCAAGTTTTTTCATTTTATTTTACAAACGTACTTCATTGTGGTAGAAAAAGTACTTTAGATTTAGTCACATGGTGGCGCTATGAAGCAAAAATATTTGGTTAACAATTTCGAAAAATCGTCGAAATTCAGCCAAATCAGATTGTTGGTTAACCTATCAATTAAAGTATTACAAAATATATAATATGACATTTTCCTAAGACAAAAACCATATAGCCAACCAGAAATACGACATAAATGTAGCCACAGAATAATACCGTTAATGGATATTTTACAAAATAAGTCTAAAATTGCTAGTAAGAAGGTTTAGAAATTCTAGAAAATAAACCTTTAGAAGAAAGTCGGAATCATCAAGCTCAATGGGGCTGATATGAGACAGCATATCGATCAAATTGCCAAACTTCATCGGATGATTGTGTCTTAAGAATTTAACCATCTTAATTTTGGATTATGCCAATTATTTTCAGGGCTACATCGATGGTGGTGACAAAGATTAGCTGCCACCAAAATGTCACCAAGAGCATTTTAATCCTTTCCTGAATTATTCTGGCAAAAACAAAAAGTTGAAATTCTGGTGGCCAACCAGATGCCCAAGGTGGTATATGTGCCCCACATATAAACACTTGGAACCAAAATAGAATGCATTCAGTTGAAAATGAAAATAGCGGGGGCCATCCAAGTTCATCCATTCTACCTTCTTTAATTTCTTCCAAATTATATTTTAACTTTGGTCCAATTTCGAAAATAACATGTCAAGAAGATCTCAAACTCAAAATCGGTGAGAGAAATCGGTTCCTTTCGATACCAAAATAAAAGACCAACGGTGAAAAAGCTGCATACAAAGAGCCCACTGCGATTGGTTATAACTGCCAAGCTAATTGATTCGCCCCATATCGGGCCAGTATGAATAAGAGGTTCTTTTTGTATTATTGACCCATCACACTATAAATATGGAGATAAGATTTAAAAGGTTAGCCGAAGCCATAACTTATGGGCCATAAGCTTAATCGGTAAAAAAGAAACCGGGTTAAAAATAACCAGTCGTTCTTATTCTAAAAGAAAGAATGCGAAAACAAGGTTTATATTTTCAATTATTTAAACATTGATTATGCAAAAAGTTTATAAGTTAGATTTATTATTTCAGGAGTTTTTCTAATCCTCAAAATCCCATGGAAGCCAAAATAAATAATATCCAAAATGGACTGATATATAAACCATGTGGTAATTCAAGACAGGTTACATTAGGGCATTCTCGTGTAAACCTCAAATCTAGTCGAATATAACAGTATTGAATTGGATTAATATTCAAATGAAAGTACAGTTTGTTCAAAAAGCATCTCCGAAGAGATTCAACTATTAAAATTGGTAATCAGTCATTTCACAGCAAATGTGCGAAATTTTCTGTGAAATTTTTCTTGAAATGCCACTTGCTGTGAAATAACAGGTCACCATTAAACTTAACTTCAAACTTACCGTTGTATTTTCTATGATGATGTCATTACTTTCAGCAAATTGTAATTCTATATCTATTATCCTTTAATATATAAATTGTAAAATACAATTTTTCCGAAATTTCTTACCCTAGCAAAAGGCTTAAAATGGCCAGCCACAGCAGGTACCATGAACATGCTTTCATTCTTCTTATATTTCGCATTTTTCTTCGATTCTTGGTTTCCATTTCTCGTGTGACGGACTGAGGGAGATTCTCGATCGAAGGTGGATTCTCGATTTCTAGGCTGAACCGATTCACCCCGGCCACTCCTCTGGTCTGATCGGAGAGCTCAAAAAACCATCAATATTAATACTTTGAAATATTGATATCAGATGCATATCAATTACATAGAACAGTATAGTACTACTCGACAGAAAAAAAGTATTATCTATTAAATATATTAATTTGAAAGAACTTAATCATCCTCACAAGTACAAGAATACAAGTTGATACAAAACATTAGTTTTGTAAAGTGGGGTGCGTCTTTCCGATGGTCCTTTGGTCAAAATTCCGCAGGGGGGCAGTATCGGGACAACGACCAATGGGAATACGCACCACATTTTATATTAAACTATTTCATTTGGAAAAATTTTAGTAACCGTAAAAGCCAAATCGTATAAATCTACTCGGAGAACTTTCTGACTCTCATAGTGAGCGCTTATATTTTACCCCTGGCTACCTTATGGATATTAAAGGGCGAATACAGTTTATATATAGCCTGTATTATATAGGACTCAATCGATCATTTGAAAGCACCATTCGATCCTCGAAAGATAATCTAATGCTAATCTCTCGGCTCGGTTAAAGTCAGAATATATCCCAGTGTCTTTTCCAAAACTATTTCTCAGAAAAAACGAATAAATTGAATTAAAGTTGAAGTTCAAATTGAACTCATATCATCACTCAGACAATTCTAATTTAGACTCAACGCCTACAGTCTACTCTTGCAATATAATTTCTAATCCAAAATATCTTAGCTGAATCTTGTCCTGACTCATTTTGCGGTCTCGAACACTCAGATCACCGCTGACATTCCTGATACGAGATGCTCGACGTGATACTCGCTCCACTCGGTCCACCGAACGGCGAATCGCTGACTGAAATTAACTTATCACATTTATGTACCAGAACTTGATACGGTAGTATTTTATACTTTATCAAGAAATTATCTAAGAAGGTGAACGTAAGATATCTTCAAAGATTTCCAGTTCGTTTGCTACTGTAAGAACTTAGTAAGGCGGTAAATTATATCTATTACGATAAAGTAATACTTTATAATGATATAAATTATATTTATATAGAATACTAATCTAAACATTTTTGAAATATATATCGCCAACAAAATTATAAAAATAATTGAGAGTGGCATAATATTCAGAATGGCATTATTTTCAGAATGGCTATATTTTGATAACTGGTACACATAATTATCTAAAAAATCATAAACTATTATAATTTTCAAGGACTGTTGAAAAAGCTGTATTTTTTCGGGCCCATCTTGATTCATACGAGCTGGTCATGTTTTGGCAAAACATACTGAAACTATGCATATAACTAAATATATAATCGTTTAAACAATGGCCAGCTCGTAGTTTGGCATCGCTCACTTTTAGATCAGTCACTGCTGACCAATTCAACTTGACCCTACTCGAGTCAGTCATCATAAGTATTTTATCTAGCTGATAAAATAGTTCAAACCTACCCTGACAACGTGAAACATATCCAAAATAGTGTATTTTGAGATGTTTCACTTTCAACATCTATGATTTAAATCTGTGACTTATGAAATTGTACTTTTCTATATTGTCAGATTTCCCACTGGGATTATATTCGAACTTTGATGCATTTCGGGATTTATGGTGCTTTCAAAAGAATTGAATTGGGTGTTAACTAAAAAGGGTTGAATCGGGGATAACATAACTGTACTTGTTCGAGTTACATATGATTTTTTTAGTCAGAGTAAATAAAATAAATATTTACCTCATCTGACGGCACTTGCTGTATATTATTATGAATACGAGGTTTCGATGTATTATGATTACTTTGATTATTTCTTGCTGATTGTTCAAGTTTTCAAATATTCAGTCTAGATGGCCAAATATAAGTTAGATGCATCTGCCCGATGGTCATTATCTCTATACTACCTCACTCGGAATTCGGGACCCAATGAATTTCGGGCCCAGTGAACACCGGGAAATGCACCCAACTTTATCCTTTGGTGCCCGGAGTACCAAAAAGTGTAAAAAGTTTTCGCAATGCTTAACCAGACGTTGAAAACTTTCCTAGTGGACTGTTTACTTTTTGCAATGTTTGTAGTCTTTTTTATGGTTCAACCTTATTTAATAAACGTTTATTTGGACCAGAATCCAAAACTCATTTGAAAATAGTTGTTCTTTCGATATGAGAAACTATCCTGACTGGGAATTCGCTTTGGTGTATAGCGTGTATAATTTTTCATGATATTATTGAGTCATTTTAACCTAATATATTACATGTCTCTTTTTGTTCTCTTCATCATTTCTCCGGAAAGAAGGAATGAATGGATATTTCTCCAGGTCATCTGGCTCATTATTGTGCCTTTTTGCCCTTTTGTAAAAAACACACAGGCCATATTACAGTTTTTTTCTTCGACAAAATCATCTGAACGTGAGGAATGCTTTTAGACTGTCCCTTCTTACCAAAACTTGGCGTCCCCACAAAAGAACAAACTTAACCTTGGCCCAAAAAAAGCTGACAATCAAAAACATTCACTGTATTAGCAGTATTTTTGATAGTATAATACTGCCGTGCCGGGCTTTTACATGCAGAAGGGCCGCGCATCATATCACACATTCTATTGATTCAGTAATAATCAGCTTAACGTCATCAGAGGTTTAAAATCTTAAAATAAAAAATGTTGAACCATAGACCTGTTATCTGAAGTTCGAGGAACGCCGGCCGAAAATGGTCGAGTAACTGTAGTTTTTCTAAGGGGTCCTGTGACTGATTGAGTTCAAATGATCTCAGGCTGTCCGAGTATCTAATTTATTTATATAATAATCTGATAGAGCAACCGTTGCATCAATGTTGGTTACAAAATAATGACAATTTTCGAATTTTGAGGTGAAAGATTCTTGTCATCAACTTTCACGACCAACATCGATGTAATCAGAGCAATATCTTTGGAACTCGGCCTGTACCCCGTAATGTACCTCTGGTTTTCCCAATGTATATATCCTCTGCATATGATCTGCGACGGGCTTCATGAGATTTCTGCCCATCAAGAATAGTATCTAGTATCCCCATTTTTAAGTTTGATCACGTGTCGGGGTCACAAATTGATCAAACAAAATCTCTTATTGTTTAAGTAAAAAATCGTGTCAAAATCGTTTTCCAAAATTTTTACCAATTTGAAAAAACCCTGGAAATTTTTGACAAAAATCTAGAACAGACCAATTTCGAAGAAACATGTTACAAAGAATTTAGAGACTAGGGAAATAAATTTGAGACGGAAATTTTGCATTTGCGCTTTTATCTGCCATTTCTTCGCTATTATTGCGGTTGCTGACATTTTTGCAATTTTTATTGACATTTTTCTCTGTTCCATATTGTTGTTTCTGTGGTATTCCACCTTCAGATGATCTATCTAAATATCAATTTTTCTGAATTAATGTTGAAAAGTTAAATTGAAATAAATGAGACTTTTATTTGTAAGTAAAAATTATATATTTATAATTTCTTATAAATATCCAACTTAAATTTGATTTAAATTGCATTAAAAATATATATTTGAAACCATAACCTTTGAGATCGCCTAATTTTTAGTACCAGTTGATCAAAAACCCTCGAAACCTTTTTGCTTGAAAGACACACAATGCTTGACTTTAAACCAATGTTGAACCACAACCCGATTTAAAATCTGAAACTCTCGAAATGATTCAGTCGCCTGGGAATCAGTGCTTGATCACATTCAAGGGATGAAAAGATTAAAAACTTTTGAATTCGCCAAAATGACTATGTTTTGGTTACAGTAAATCACAAATCGTCTTGGTATATTTAGGCTCATTTCTGCGGTTTTCTGCTTTTTGACAATGATGTTTCGATTTTTTATTTATTTTAATTATTATTAATTATTATGAATAGCATACAAATTGATGCAAAATGGTACGGATTTCATCCCTTAACTCGAGAATTTTCGAACCGAAAGTGTGATGTTAAGCCTTTGGGGGCCAGTTAAATTTCCGCCATTGGACGCCGAATAAAAATTATCCATAAAAACTGCTTAAAAACTCGTTTTTGCTTGGGTTGAATCGCGTTGGCGCTTAAAATCACAAATAATGGCGGTATATTATTTTCTGTTGAAGTTTATTTAATGTACATTTATACAGGTACCGGTACGTATATACAGTAGAATGAAAAAGCATATCACTAGGTGGCATCCTAGTTTTGGCAACTTGTGTGTTTACTCTTATCGAGTAATACAGTATTTTGTTTCTAGTAATATAAATATTTAAGCTATTGCAAACCCATTTTCAGGATTTGAATTTGCTTCAAGGATGGGAAATATAAAAAAGTTACTCTTTGAATTTTCTTTATAGAAAGAAAAACTCAAATTCCGCATGTTCCATGTTGTTTTAGAATGCCATCTTGACAACAGGCTAAAACTCGGGGATCGTAAGTTTTATCAACGCAACATTTTCTCAGAGCGCCAGTTTCACTTTCAGAAACATACCTGAATAGATTGGTTATAACGAACGATAATTAAAATCATTAAAAATTCGACTATTAAAAAAACTTACGGAAATCGTTCAGGATAAGCACCGCAACACTCGTGTGTATTATCATTGTTCGTGTTTGTTCGCTTGTCAACTGCTGGACAGGATTTGGCTCGATCAAATCCACCAAACGCCATACTATATTCTGGATTCCAGGCAAGTTCATATTCGGATAATTGTTCTGCTAAACGCTTATCGCATTCACAGTGATTTCGGCGGCAGGAATTTGGCTTTTATGATTTAGCAAAAATTTGAAAGCAAATGAGGATGTCGACCTGTGTCCGTTGAACTCTGATCTAAAAAATTGCAAGATCTGTTCCTTATTGAGACATTGCAAATATTTTTTTCCAGTTGCTCGGTCAATTCTGCCTTTGTATTTGTATGGAGCCCACTCAGGACAGTCAACGTGATCTTTATCGATGCATCGCTGACAGTTATGGTATTTTTTGCAAATCTAGAATTTTCATTAGCACCGGAAGTAAAACCAAAGCGATAATCAAAAGTAAAAAAGTTAAAAAATAATGTTTTTGATAAAATTGAATGTTACCAAGTCTGCACCATCGCGAGCTTCTCCATATCCACCGAGAACTTGATTCGTCCCATCAGGAAAGCAATAGCAGCCATATTGAAAAAATTTATCAAAGCTAGGATCACTAGAAAAACGTTTTAAATATCTCTTTCATGTTAAGATCAAGGAAATGTTCAACGGAAAAGGCATAGTCTTATCTACACGGTTCACTGATAATTTTATATAAAGATTGACGTTTTGACTCACATTTGAAGATACATAATCATTTTCATCAGTACTTCAACTCGAGTGGCAACTGATTGTTGAACGCCTGGGGCATTTGGACCAGCATTGATATTGCCAAAGGCTCCAGAAGCACCTCTTTGAAAACCGCTTGCCAACCTTAAATGATTTTAATACACAATGATTTTAAATAATAACTCATAAGTTTTGATGATTGTAACACCAAAAGTTATACTAACATGACTGCATTTTGAACTTTGATAACTGCCTCGGAATCTGCAAAAGTGTCAATATCGAATCCTTCCAAGTCACCTTCATATTCATCGCCGCCTTCAATATCATCAGAAAAATCTTCACCTTCATCGGCATCCACATCAGAAAATATTGATGCAAAGGGAGAACCAAACATGCCACTTCGGTGATGTAACATTACTGGTGCATCACTGTCTGTAACTTGGTTCTCTTCATTGTCACCGCTTCCATCGAATGTGGCACCTAAATATAAAATTTTGAAAACCCAAAGCTCTGACATTATCATTTAAAATCTCTGTTAGAAATCTCTATTTACCTGTGCATGAAATCAAAAAGTAAGTAGCTAATTTCATTTTAGATATTTTTGGCGTAATATGCAAATACGAGTACGAATAAGCACGAATAAAAATAAAGCTTTTTGAACTGAACGAGAGTAGAATTGAGTGATTACTTCCATTCGTATCTCGATTTTATATGGTTTTCTCGGTCACCAGAGGCGACAAAGATCTAAAACCAGTCAATTTTGAAACACTTGGTTAATAAACGATTTGGAAAACTGGGGGAGCACTGGTCAAGGATGTGAATCATAAATAAAACAAACAATATACAAATTATAAACATTCATAAACAAAACGTTTAACACTTTTATCTTTTTCTTGAAAAGCAAGCCGTTTATTTATTCCATACTGATTCATTATCTAACAACCGAGGATCATACGAATTTCATCATAATAAAGTTGCTATCGTAAACAATAATTCCGCCCAGTTTCCGAAAACCTGACCTTCTAACTAATTTTATAAAAAGGCCAACTTTCGAAATCAATTCGAAATAGCTACTTGGTGAGGAACTTTGGCCAGCCACGCCTATACCAGGGTGTACATCCCAGATGATGAACGATTGAGTCTGAAATGTAACATATCATAAGGAAGCGGAGAGAGAAAAGGCGTGGGTGGTGTACAAAACATTTATGTCCCAGTCTGGTACTTCGCACCGAGAGTTACCATTGAAGGCATTTCCAAGGCTCGCTGTGGGGCTAGAAACTTTCAGTTAAGTCACTTAACTTAAGTGCCTTGGTATATTCCTTAACTTATTTATTACCAAATAAATTATATTGGCCTTATTATAAGGTCCAATAAGATAAGAATTTCTTATCTTATTATGGATGCTATACAACGGAAGCTGCTTGACTTCAATCTTGAATACCTTGCAAATAAATTGTTATGGTCAACCCTCACATAACCTAGGTAGACAATATCTAAGACAATATCCGCTTCAATTGAAGGTACACGATGATGCAAAGAATATGAACACTGTTTTGAAGATTATTATTTATTAGACAATCCTGCTAGTATAGCTGAGTCTTTGTAAAACATAAATTTATACATGGTTTCTTAAGACGTCAATTCGTGGCGATAACAAACTTATAACCAAAGTTAATCACATGTTTTACTCCAATATACAGCACCGGTAAAAGTGATAATATACTTTAGTGAAATAATATTTGATAAAAAGAATTATCTCGCTCGGAGCTTCATATCAAACTATATAACAGTTTTATTCTTCGATTGCCATTCGATACGGGCCATGAAGCAGCGCATACTGCGATAGTAAAGTTTGTGATATACCCTGTAAATGTATGTGTGAATTTTGCTCGGTGAATATTATATTAAAATTTCACACAGATCAAAGTGTTTAATAGTCATTTGCGAAATTTTCTCAATATAAAATCTAGGACTAACGTCATTTGATGAACTCACACTCGGTTCAATATTTATACTTTTGTTAGCTTTCTTGTAAATCAAACTTCGATAGCCATAACATGATTAAACAGTTTAGGCACTTTTCCGGATATTATTTTTGAGTGGGAAGGTGTTCAGCTTGGGAGGCAGAGGTTTTGTTGAAATAATAAATAATCTCGATCAATTTGTGGTTATCAAAGAACGATTCAATGAGCTGGTGAACGAGCTGGAAAAAAAGCAAGCATGAGTCCAGAGGAGATCCGATATCAAAATGATAGTCCCTGTTACATTTATTTCGGAAATAATGTAATTTTGTAAAATATCAACTCTCCTTATCATGCATTAGTTATGACTCTTAACAACTTATGAGTCTTTGGTATTTTCTAAAAATCAGTTGAACGCTTGTTTCGATCTATATTTTTGTTCAAGTCAGTGTTGGAAATGACGGACAATTTATAAATAATTAACTATCATAATTTTATACGCATTTTGTTCCAACGATTTTTGCTCAATCAGTACACTTGCAATACATATCATCATACCCAGGACGCGTTTGACATCCTTCACTATTCAATCCGTTGTTTGTTGTTTTCTCACAGGTAGTCGCTTAAATAAATCTAAGTATAGGGTGGTCGCACATTCGAGTTGAACATCCGGTCTTGAACTAATATGTATAATAATGTTTAACACCAGGTGTTCCACTCTAAAGTGTGACCCGGTCACTGACCCCCTACATAGCTTGGTGAAATGTTTAAAACATGTTTAGCATTATTAAAATTATACCATTGTATTTTTCAGCAGTTTTTTTGAAATCGTTATCACTTATTTTCCACTTCTCCATCAGAATAATCTCAACTTCAGAATACTTTTCTTTTTCGCTAGTTCTCTGAACACCTTGATATGATTGTTGGTTTATATAACGCTTAAGAAATAATGAAGGTATGTGTAGTCTATACCTATCAAAGTGAAGTTCATTTGCTAGAGAATCTCTAGCCTAGAGATTAGCTGACAGTTACCAATTCGTCCAATTAAGTCCACGCGTTACTCGTTCTGATAAGTGGGGATTCCCCGTATATGTAATTTAAACTGTCCCTTGAACTGTTTGTTCAAGTATATAACGAAACATATGTGAGAACGGAGTTACAAAAAGTGTAACCGGAAATGTATAAAATTTTAGTTGAAGAAGCCTAAGGTATAATTGGTTTCCTTAAATTATATATGATAATTCATAATCTATGTTCCGCTGAACTCAGTTCCATTATTTGAAATATTTTATTCTCACGTCGGGAAGCAGTCAAAAAAATGCTAAACAGTTTAAATGCGAGGTTCGAAAACGGAATCCTCACCACCTGCATGAGGATAGGCCTTTATATAGAATGGATTTTTTTTTGTTCAAATTAACAATCTCCACACGACGATGGATCTTTGAAACATCTTTGCTGTTCAGTTAATTTCCCATTTTTTGTTTCGTCAGTAAAATTCCATGCTTCTAGATTAAAGATTAAAAAATTGCATAAAAATGAATAACTGCTACCTTGCTTAGAACACCTACTGGCAAGGCGGTCATCATTGTCAATAGATAATATTATTCCCATTTTTTTCATATTTTTCATAATTTTGTCTATTCGTTCCGTATCTTGAAGTGTCATACGTTCGTGTGGATTTTGAAGAAAGCGCTTAATGAAATAATGTAAGAAAAAAAAAGTTATCCCCATTAGAAATTATTATGCGCTCAGAATTGTTCCCAAAAATCGCGACAAAAATGGACGAATAAGCAAATAGAACTTAAATTTAAAGAGGGGCCTCTTCACGGTTGTTATTTGGTCTGAAGTCCGCATGGGGCGTTAATAACGCCGCGTTATAGAGACGACGACCATCTGGAAGACGCATTCCACTTTAGTAGTTGTACTTACAACGTTACCATTTGCAACATATAATTCATTTAGCTCCTTATTGTTATCGTTTTTAATTTTTTCGGACATATAAGTTGCAGTCAGCCCAATAAAACATATTAACAATGATATCATAATAATTGACTTCTTTAATGTCGACCATGCACGCTGAAAATAAACTGTTAAAATTCGACAAATTGTACAAAAAATGATGCCTTGGCAGTTTTATCGGTGATGTTTCACACTTGAATCTTTTTTTACCAATCACAATTTGGACATACGTCAGTCTCAACTGATTCAAATATTCGCATATCACAATTATTATCTACCTGTATAAACTACAGGTTTCACACCCGATCTTGATTTTGCACATGAGAGGGGAACACTTTACATGAAAAATCATATAAAAGTCATCCACTCTTTGTGTGCAAGTTTAAAACCGGATGCTCTACTCTAATTAGTAAGTCACATTAGTGATGTCAGATTCCCCTTTACATAAATGAAAGATTTCTCCCGAAACAATGAAAGATTTCTTTTTTTTTATAAAGCTGGTCACGTGACAACCATCTTATGATGAAAAATCATGTGATTTGTGACAGTGAAACAAGGGCATCCCACGTGATGAAATTTCTCTCATAAATTGAGCTATACTTTTTAGGGTTGCATTTGAAAAACGTAAGCCTACAGTAAACTTATGAGTCATAAGTTATGACTTAACTTTAGTTCGTAAAATGAAAAGTAATAACCGTACCTTCTTTATGTTTACTGAGCTTCTTGAAAGTCGAAACGAATTCATTTATTAAAAAGCTGGTTTCTGATTCTACTTCTTCGTACTGAGCTCGTCAATCCGTGAAGGAAAGTTGTCGCTCTCCAGCATCACGCCCCATTTCATTCCAAATTTTAAAGAATTAATTCTAGAAGTATTTAAATAATTTTGTACCAATCCATTTATATCACGTGACATCCCAGTATAAACCGGCTGGTGAAAAAACTTGGTAATATAATTTGTTCCCAGCTAGCGACCCCGGGACTCAGGTCATACATTACCCTGGTAGACATCTATTTCTTAGTAGATTAAATCCTCATCTTCTCTATTGTTAACATTCAAAATAGGCGTGGGCGGTGTAAGATTCTACTAAGAAATAGATGTCCACCACTGTAGAATGTAACACCCAGTATTAAATTGCACACATTGGAGTGTAACAATTTCATATGATTTTGCATTTAAAGTTTCCACTCTTTTGTGTGCAATCTCCTTTAGTAAATTCGAGTTAATTTATAGCATGCACATCAATTTTTTTAAAAGTTCGAGAACATAGAACATTGTTTGTGTCCTAGCCAAAATTTTGAATTTAAATTTTTTTCGAATTTAAAAAAAATGAGCCAAACCAGAAATGCGTTCGAAGAATCTTTTGAGACAGAGTCAGTTGAAGACGTACAGAAAATGGAGGAAACTTCAGAGGAGGTTAGGCAAGCTATCTATTGACTTATCCAGGTTTGCATTCTTCAAAAATTTAATCCTATTAAGGAATTTGATATACCACAAGATGATTTGAAAAGTATTGGAGTAGATATCATTAATGAAATCGGAAGCGGAACATATGCCAAAGTTTATAAAGGAGTGTAAGTTGAAACTATGCTCGATTCTTAAACGGTTTGTCGTGGTTAAAACTCTTTTAGATTCCACGAAAACGATCCCAGAATACATCTCATAGGTCAAAGTGTCGCTGTGAAGATAATAAACCGCAGAGCGGCGCCAGACAGTTGTCAACGAAAGTTCTTACCAAGAGAGTTGGAAGTTCTTAGGAAACTAGATCATAGAAATCTTATCAAGTAACGGTTTCATATTATGTAAACCGGACATATCCAAACGGCAACTTGACCGGAAGTTCACCGGAAGCTTTTGAGAATATAATTAAAACCAAGTTAAGACAGTAATGGTTCACGAAGAACGATTGAGCGAAAAAATTTATATAGTCTCAGAACTTGCTAAAACAGATCTTTTAGAATATTTGGAAATAAAAGGAGCCCTTCGGGAGTCCGTTGTAAGAAGACTTTTTTACGATTTAGCTTCCGGAGTGTCTTATATGCATACAGAAAATGTAGCACATCGAGATATCAAATGGTTAGTGAAAATAGCGACATAAAATACGACAGATAACTACCATTTTCGGTAGTAAGTTAGTCGGACGAATACTTTTTTATTGCTTTCCAAGTCTTTGATGTTGTTATATTTCAAAAACAAAATAAATGTTCATACTTCAGTGAAAATTGCCTTATTGGATTTGATGGCGTACTCAAACTATGTGATTTTGGTTTTGCCCGAACATTAGACGAGGGTGAACTTTCAAGAACTTTCTGTGGAAGTACAGTGTATGCAGCCCCTGAAGTACTGAGTGCATCCGAAGACTACAATCCGTATTTTTCAGATGTTTGGTCATGTGGAATAGTTCTTTATGCTATGTTTACGGCTCAGGTGAGTATTTCACAGAGGCTCAAAAAATAAACCCTTTTTAAGATGCCATTTGGGAGAGATTTGCTCAACAAATTTGTAAAACAGGGAATTGTCGAATGTAAGTCTTCAACATCTTCACAGCTAAAGTGGGGTGCGTATTCCCGGGGGTCATCGTCTCTATACTTCCCCACGCGGAATTCGGACCAAATGACCATCGGGAAGCCCCCTCTTTCCTTTATTGAAATACTGGGTTTTTGGTCACATTTTTAATCAGTCGTTCTCAGTGCCAAACTTCACGGTGGATATATCAGAAGCGGCAATACGAATATTAGAAGAAATACTTTTGTTCAACCCTGAAGATCGACTGAAACTTCGGCAAATAACAGAAAGAAGACATTTATGGTATTTGACAAAAAGGAAATCTCAAAATCAACCGAAGAGAAATACAAACTGTGACGACAGGCCAGTTATCAGAATAAGTCAATCAGAAAACCAACCAATCAAAATCAACGAAGAAAAACACTTACATACATAATCCTGCTTTCAATAAACTCTTCTGTATCCCGTTTTTTCTAAGACAACTTTCAGTTTAAGATGATTGAGTCATCACCAGCGTTTTTCTGGTATAGAACGTCATCATAGTCTGTAACATAGAAAACGATGTTATATGAAAACGCGAGGTCACATGACTGTCTACGCCCGCTTACGAGTTTGCTTTGTTAGCCAGAAACACGCTAGTCATAACCTATGAGTCATCTTATCTCAATTTTTAACCTTCCAAACTGAAACCCGTCTTAGGTTTTGACTTACCAGTTGGTAATTTATTTGAAGCTTACAATGAATAACTCAGTTTAATAGGCAGCCATATACAGATTGCTTTGCTGGTTGTTAAATTGCTTTTTCGTCATCAAAGGCATTTGAATTCTTCTCAAACCAATTCTACATTTTAGGTTTTAAATAACCGTGGGCCACACACAATTAAGTAGCGTCTGAACAAAAACGTTATTCCATGATAGTTTTCATCATATACACAAAGGACTTGTGTGAAACAAGTTGTGCCTATTTCATAAAATATATATAAATAGGAATCCATATTCAATATAACGTGAGGTGTGTCTTCCTGATTATCGTATTCTCTTTACTGCTCCATGCGGGCTAAACAACTATCGGGAATACGCACACCACTTTAACAAACAAAGTTTATCACAGCATTATTACCGTAATGTTGCAAAAAATCTTTATATTGAGTATAACAAATAAATATTCATGCTAATATTTTTCACGTCTAGGAGAGATACCATGTTTTTCTTTTGGGTGCGATTAAAATCCAAAGAATCATAAGAATGAGTAAGGCAGAGGAACGAACAAACTCCGCAACAGAAAATGCCAATTCTGATAAAAATGTTAAATTGCTTTCACTCAGAGAGTTTTAATAGTGCCACCCCTCTGAGTCTGAAATCTTCATTCCAGCAGTGAGTTATTTTCGAAATAGTCAATTTTAAATTGATTTCGTTTAAGCCGGAAGTTTACCGGAAGTGAAGGCAACGATTTACGAACCTAGAACATTTCCAGACATCACTTGATCAGAATTCGGAAGAGTTATTTCTAATTCTTGCATTGGACTTGTTGATAAAGATGTTGTCATAGTTTCTGCTCCTGAAAAATTGAAAATTTCTACTAGGGTTTAAAACAAATAAATCGGTTATAAACAATATCAATGACCCCCTATAACTCCCATAAAGGGAATTAATATCAGGACTTGCTCACATAAGAGAGAAAGAGGAGGACAACTGTCCGAATATACAATAAAGAGGTCATTATAATATATAGGCTATATTTTATAAGGCTTTATAAAGATAATATAATTTATAGACTATAAATTATAGTTTATAATCTATCTCTTACGTGCTGAACTGGAGTATGTTTCATCATGAATATGGTCATCAGTTTTATTTCTGACAAGATCTCTGACGGGCCTGTTCCGGTCTATTGAATCTGACAGTACTTCAAACATTCTTCGAAAGATATCATTGTATTCTGGCGCTTTTGATGGTCTCTTGTTCATTTGTCCATTTTTATCAATATGACTGACAAGTTTATTATATTTATTTTGCAATGTTCGATATTTATCATCCAAATCTCGCATCAAATCCGTTTTCAGTGGTTGAATTTGGTCAGGTTTTGATGATCGTTGATAAAGATTTTCTTCTTCTAGTTGGACAATACGATCAGACTGAACACGTGATAAATTGACCAATTCTTTCTTTTGCTCTTTGAATTGATTCAATTCATTTTTCTTAAATTCATAATCAGCAGCCATTGATTCTAAATCGCGTTGCAAACGTATACAGCGTTTTCTTTCGTCGTCCAAATCTGATGAAATCTGATCAACCTTATTTTCCATTAAAGTAAGGGGAACCATTTCTTCCAGAAGTCGGTCAAGTCAGATGTAGGTAAATGATTGGCTTAACGAGTTTACACTCATTCATGGCCTAAATGACCCGGTACCATTCAAACTTTCGTGTCAAGACCTGTTATAAACAGATCGTAAAATTAATGTTGATTCAAGATAACCACACCGGAATTCGTATTCAAGATCCTTACCTAACGGTTACAATTGAGTCCCAGTCTGAGACATAAATGTTTTGTAAAAAATCTGCACCACCCACGCCTTTTCTCCCTCCTCTCCAAACAAAAGATTTATGTCCTAGAGGGTATAAAGTAACTCGGTGCTAATTGACCGGGCAATTGTCTGAGGGTGCGAACGCGTGTTTTTGAAATATTAAGTGAAATAGAATGTATGATATAAGAAAGGTTAAAATCTCACCATCCTGACTTGTTGGGACACTAGAGCATCGTTTCCGTCTCGGTGGACTTGATTCATGTTTTGGGACTGAAGACGAATGCGACGAGTTGATTTTTAAAATATTTAGCTCGCTTGTTAAATTATTCAGCTTTTTAAAATTTACAATTATTATAATTTACATATGTACAATGTGTATTTAAAAAACTATAGTGTATGTTAATGTAAATCTTTCCTGTAGTTCTTGTTCGTCTGATAAAATTTTTAGTCTTTTAATTTGTTCGGTGGCAAGGTGGTGACGCCGAATGAGTTGCTGATTTTCTGTTTCGAACTCTTGGCAATTAGTCTGCAACTGATCGTAGACCTTGCAGCGATAATCCTCCAAATCTCGAAGGACATTCAACTGTTTTTCCAAATGCTGAAAAGATATTTAGGCTTATAAACGATTATCAACGAGTACTTCAAATCCCATGACGAGCCCCTTAATTAAATTAAATTGATCCTAATCGATTCTTAAAGGTCGAGTTTAAATTATCAACAGCATGTTTTCGACTTTTTAAATATTCAGAAGATTGGCTTTCAATTTTTGTGATGAGAAATCGCCAATTTTGGATTTTAATAAAAAATGTAAATTATAAGTTTTAGTTTGAATTTCTCTTGGAAGTTCTGGCACATACAGTATGTAACGTACTGTGTAAGTACAGTTTAAGCGAGTTCGAAAGTTGTAACATTACCAGTATTTTTGCATCTTGGTCTGCTATTTTTTCCTGCAAAAGTTTGGAATGATCTTCAAGTTCTTTGTTTTGTTCCAATAGAATTTTTCCGATTCTTGCCGCAAATTCAAGATCGGCAACATACGTTGCATCGTCCTTAAAATAATACCTATGGTTTATTTTCTCTCGATTCATATTTTTTTAAGTTTTGGTCTTATTAAACTCCCTCGGGCGTTCAAAACTTTTTTCCGGTCAAACGAATTTGAATGGTTGGTAGTACCTCAAATAAAATAAGTTCACTTGATGCCATGTTTTTTGTTCTCAAAGTTTCTCTAAAATTGAACTTTTCCCTCTTTTAGGTTATTTTCTTTTCGATCTGGCCCAAGTCCTCGTCGCCGTCGTCGTTAGACCCCCTCCTATGTCACCTCGGGTGAATCATTGAACAAATTAATGAGAGCAGATATGGGACATAAGGTTAGTAGCCTTATGTTGGACGAATAGCATTTAAAAATGGGTATTTGGCATCATTCTCTTGGGAAAGAACTAACCAATGATGCATCTAAATATCGATTTCTTTTTTCATAAAAGGAAGTAAAGGAAAGAGAGCTCACCATTTGATTCCCCCTTCAACTCAGTCACACTATGATATTCTCTATTGAATAAGTATCAAATCTTGACAAAGGATCTAAGGCTTGAAAGAAGAAATATGCAAAAATCCCCCGAGGATACACATTTAGGACGTCAAATGATCTCTCTTGGGTCAACCAACCAACCAAATATAATTCCATATTGACCGAGTATGGAGCGATTAAAACACATTTACTCACGTATGATCTAGTTGTATAACATCCAGGTAATCCATTTTGATCGTCACAAATCTCTTGGGTGGGGTTTTGACTCTGAGTCTTTGCTGGGTAATTCCACTCATAGAAATCGGCTGCTGATGTCTTTTTATTCATTTTCTCAAATTATCTAATACAGCAAAAAAATCTTCTTTTTTTCTTTAGCCTGTAGATCCGTCTCTTGGGCCACTAAATCCTCCACTACACCTGACTGACTCCAATATACAGGTCAATCATGTGCAAAAATCATGCCATTTATGTATTCTTCCTTTGTTTGTGTATTTTATTTACCTGTACCACAAATAAATACATTAGAGAAAGATATTATTCAGAATAGAGTTACTCTGATAGACTGTGACCCGGCAAATTCTTTTTTGACTGGGAGAACATAATTGAACTTCATTCACTAAAACAGTCGATGTAGAAGCTAAATCAAGTCTGCGATCAAGTCAAAGCCTTTTTCACCAGCTACCAAAATGTCTGACTAAACTAAACGGTTTACCCATAACGGTTCTACTGAACTATTCTTCAATCTAATAAAAGGTAAATTTATTATCGAAAAAACTATATAGATGATATTGAAGGGACTCGTTTTCTCTAAGACCTTTTGGTTCAGTAACAGTTTTTTTCCGATACACAACCTTTGTTGACAGAAATGTTAAAGGAGTTATTTATTTGAATGATGAACTCTCAAAAGTGACAAACTATTAACTCAAAATTTCATCGGTCCTTTCACGAAAACCGCTGATGGTATCGGTTGCTTCACGGTTGGATTGCTCATGCCGCATGAGTCATGCGACATGTCGGTGCTTTTTGAGTTAGCCCCGAAGCTTTTTTCGTTTCTTAATTATGCATAGTCTAAGACTCATAGACTATGAGTCATAGACGAATCTTTGTGTATCGAAGGATTCCCGGTGTTAGCAAATTCTATTGAAACCTTTTGGATAAAACTCTTATGTTTTGAGATACATTCATTCCCATCATAGAGATTACATCGAATCGCATTAACATCTGATTTACAATTCAATTATTATATAATTGATTGTATAAGTTGTAGCATTCATTGAAACGCTGAAAACTTGAAATATTTAAATAGTTTATTCGGCACCAAAGTTGCAATCTTATCATTGAGACAGTTACAGTAACTATTAAGGGTAGCCTGGCTTTAATGTAGGTCAGATATCGGCTGAATCAAATAGGACTAAAGGTATTGGTGTTTAAAGTTCCATAGGGGACATATAAATAGGTAAAAAAACAAAAGTGAAAATGAGCCTAAGGTAAAAATGAGAAAGAATAAACTTATAATTTATGAAGGGCGTCAGGTCGATATGAACGAGTTCAAAAAGTTATCAAGAATAAAATAACTTTGATAAATCAGGCTAAATGTGTATGCATGAGTCATGCAGGATGACTGTTTGGCAAAATGAGGTTTTAGTATCTAATATGCTGTGACAGTGAATTGAATGATGAAATTAGCTAAACCAATCACAATCAAGGTTGAATGCAAAACCCAGCTCCATACTGGAACATTACTCCAGCTACCGCCATTTTCTTCTTTCTGTGATAACATCTAAAGGCCATTTGAAAACGAAAATAATTCATTTTGTTCAAAATTTACCTTGACTCCACATGGCAAGAAAAACATATAAATCATTGCACAAAAACTTCCAGCGTAACGAATAATATCACCAATCTTAACACGTCCATGTAAATATTGGTTTAAGTGCATATTGGTTTAAGTGCATATTCTTACCTTATCATAAAACATAGCGCAAGAACATCCAACAGCAACGATAGCAAGGTTGACAAGAAAGACTTTTGTGTAACCAGGCCATTCAGTATTCATAAAAACTTGAATCAGTTTCAAACACTCGTCCTTTATCAATGGTACCAATGGATATGAAAGGGTACCGTACCATCCTCAGTGGCGTTTCTCTAATTTCGAGTTTTTTGAGTATCTATCGGAGTATCATCTAGTAAAGCTATGACCCCGAAACTTCCAGATAGTTTTGATTTTGAGCTTTCAATTTCCTAGCTTTTGGTGCATGTGTTGTTAGCCGAAGAACCATAATTCTAAGAAACGAATTCCGCTGAGGATGGTTCCCTTAAAAGTTGTACCCTTAAGTTAAATAGGGCCTTAACTAACAATCAAGTCCGTTGTGGGTTTGAAACTTTCCTGAAAAGTTTTGGACGCGGATGAAATAAGTCAAAAGTGGATACACTGTCAAAATACGAATAAACATCAAGATATGAAGCATTGGTACAATCCATTCACGCTTGTCGAAATTCTTAAGAATAGCTAGTTTGAAACTGTTTGTTATAAACTTTTTAACGAAGCGTTATCGAACTTACATCAATGAACATGTCAGTGATACATCCTTTCCAGCCGGGATACGCAAGATAAAAGATAAGTCCCAATAAAGTATATGTCACAAAGACAAGAATGTATGCAATACCAAGATCTCTTGCATTCTTGGACTGATCCTTATTATCTTTCACTGAAATAAGCGATTATTATTTAAGTCACAAAGACTAATTTTACCTAGGGTAGTCACTGCAGAATGAATGAAATATGCCATCGATAGGATACCAGGTAGTACAGCGGTTCCCTTGAAGTCAAATTGTGTTACATAATGTGGTGATAGTTCATTGGAGAAGTCTACATTGGCACCAATTCCCCATTTTCCAGCTTTATAAAAGGCAGCTTATTTGATGTTTTAAACTTTGCGAAAAGAAATTAAGCGGGCTTCAAAATTGATGAGAATTGGAAAGTGTTTGAAACATTCCAAAAAATATTAAAAATACTGTCAGTGTTCCAAAGGCAGAGAATCTGTTGAAGAATGATGAATCCTTGATACAGCATAGTGCAAGAACAAAGAGTAAATATAGCGGCACTGACTTATTGACATGAAATGCATCACTGAATGAAGCTTTGAGATCGACTCCTTCGGTTACTTCAAAAGTTGAATTAAATTGACCAGTTCTATTCAATTGTTTGGCGACACATTGTTGATCATCGACGAATGGCATCACTGGTTCGGATGAGTTTGAATTTGATAATTGATAAATACTCATTCCAGCACCAAAGAAAAATTTACTCATTAGAACATAATAAACTGTCAAAGCACCAATTACAATAACATCAGCAGCAAGTAAGGCAAGACGCTCACCCCATGGGCCCATATAATAATGACACACAGCCTTAATATTACAGTTTCTACACATACTGTGATTATAAAACTATTTGTACACTGACTGTTACATCAATCAATCGTGACCAGAAGCTTGACAATCGTCTTATTTTGATAAGCCGCCAAGTATGGCTCAAGGTCACTTTTTTGTAGATACCAGTATTTATAATGAATAACTAACCTGAAATTCGGGTAGTCCTGGACCGGCTGTTTTTTCTGATTTCCCGCGTGCCTTTTCTGCGGCTTTAATGCAAAGATAAGCAGTATAGTAACACATGATTCCACATAAAACCATAATAAATACTGTTTGCGTGAAACCAGCTTTCTCAAACGCCCATGGCATACTTTATACCGATTCAATTAATTTTCGTTGTAGCCAATGATTGAATTAGTTTTGAACCGTGGCTTAATAAACTACTGCCCATAACACAGTTCCATATTGATAAAATTGTCGTGAGTGACGAATTTTTTCCACCTTCAATTTTTTCTTGGATTCCATCGAATTTCTGAACTCCCATATTACATAAAAATCTCTTTTGATCAAGTTTGAGTATGGCACTATGGTACTCATAAGGGTCAACCAATCAAATACAGAGGATAAAACAGATTATCTAATGAGATTTTTAAAAAGTTGATGTGCAAAGCCGTTGGAGGCATTTAAGTCTACCTGTTTAAAAGTGTAACTGTTGAAGCGTGTATAGGGGGGTTCAACATTAGATTTATAAACCTGGTCTTCAACTTGCACACCTTGGAGTGATACACTTTACATGCAAAATCATATGAAAGTGTACCTTATTTTTCGGCTTGTTGATTATTAATTTAGGTATTTTTACAACACAATTAAACATAATTCATATCGCTGAGCATTTTAAATTAATTGGAACATAAAAAGTACATAACTTTCATGAATAAGATCAAATAATTTAACTGCTACACGGGTGGACCATTTTGTTTTAGTAGAACATTACACCGCCCACGCCTATTTTGAATGTAAACGATAGAGAAGAGAAGATACAGTGATTATAACAACACCAATAAAAACCATTCATGAAAACGATTCTTAATTAATTGCCCAAAATGGGTCATAATTCATGACTAAAAAAACGTGGTAAAGCTATAACCGCGGCCCGCGGGTGCCTAGATAATAATTTCACGGCTGATTAAGTTAACCAGATTAACTCGAGTAAATAATAATTATTTCACTGAATACCTTGACAGTCATTGCTTGAATATTCATTAAAAAAATGATAAAAATGCAAAACAAAATATTTGGACCAAGTCCAAGTCAAAAATGTCGGTTCGTCGGACAAATTGCCGGTTTGATTTATTATATCTCTGCAAATAACAATATTTTGTACCACTTACCTGCTGGTTAATAAATTCTTCAGCTTCTGGTTCTTTTTCTTTCTTTTTCGCCATTTTCTGTTTTTTAACTTTTTTCCTTTGGCTGGTCAAAATCTGATGAAATATTTTCTGATGGAGTAGTACGAGGATGACTCATCAATATCCGCCTACTAACCATCGTAATGACGTCACTAGAATAGACTCCGAGTTTTGTTTTTCATTGAGCCCTTTCATTGAGAATCTGAATAACAGAATAATGAAATATTTGTGTCGCCGCATTCCATTAAAAAAATCACAGAAGCAAATGATTGTACAATAAGGGATCCAAGGACCAGGACATAATTTTCATTTATAAGCTTGTTCCAGGTGTGTCCATTCCAGAATCAGAGATTTTATCTTTTGGTTTAGTTTTCTTGATTTCGGTATTTTTGTCATTCCAGTCAATGGTTCCCGGGAATTTGAAAAGTTTTCGTAGTGAGGAATAGTTTGGGTCTTCTTCAAACCTCAATTTGAAACATTGTTCAAAGTATAATTTTACTTTTGCATTATGAAAAATTAAGAGTAAAGGTTGAACGAATCGTAGGTATGAGTCATACCGTATGACTCAAAATCTAGAATCCATCAGTCAAAAGTGGAAATGCAGTCCCTTGTTTCCCAAGTCTCGGCTGGGATTTTGTCAGTTTATCAAGTTCTCTATGTATCATTTTATTCTTGGCCTCACCAATAAGTTTGATCGGATCAGCTGATATATCAGTTGGCTTTAGTCCTTGCCAAGGTAGGGAACCTTTTGCTGATTTTAGTTTTCATAATGAAAACTCATTATTTTATTGTGAAAAGTTCTGATTGGTCAATTTATCCTCGATTATTTTTGAAAACCAATCTAAGTATATGAGTGTATATCCCAGTGAAATAAAGTCATCTTTTCTGCTTTGGGTAATCCTAGCGTGTGCATTTGGTGAGGCAAACAATCGAGTTCCAACGAATCCCATTTCAGTTAATTTTTCAAAATGGGTTCGTTTCTTATCTCGGTATAGTTTTGCCATACCAAAATCTGCCAAATATATTATGGAAGGTTGTCCGAATCCAACCATGATATTATCAGGTTTTATATCACGATGAATAAATCCAGTATTATGCAAAATTTCAAGCCGGTGGATCAGCTGGTCTAAACCAAGCAATGTGAACTCTCTCGGTTATGCTATCGAAACAAACTACCTGCTATATGCATGATATTTCCCGGTGAAATTCTGTTACGGTACATGTTACGTTGAATATTTCCAAGTGTATTTCCAAGTTTCTCTAATACCAGCACCCTGCATAGGTGTCCATTTAGATTTTGTTCGCCATACCAAATCTTGAGTGCAAAACCAGCTGGCATACCGCTAGATTGTCTATGTATGCATTCATAGACACGATCTTCCAAAGCCAGACCCATAGGACCATTCTTTGGTGCCTTTCTCTTTTTATTCAATCTCTAATTTATACATGCAAAACTTAATGAAATGTACTTGAGTATCTATATAGAAATTATCCTTTGTCACGTGCTCAATTTTAATTGCTACTTCTTCATTCCATTCAGATATCGCAGTATAAACATCTCCAAAAGAACCAGAGGAAATTCGGTCCCTCAAGTTCCAACTATCATTTAAAGCCTGACTTCGAATAGTTATTTCGGGCACATTTCCCAAGGAAACAATCTCTTTGGATGGCCGATTTTTCAACTCACCAGCCATACCAAGGAACGTCAGGTTCGAGGCTCAATTTTATTTTCAAATTTTGTCCGTTAAAATATTTGTCTACACGTGAATGAATCATACAAAAATGAAAATAAGAGTTTGAAAAAGCTAGAGGAAATCAGATTTTTTCGTTATTTGTGGGAATGTTCAATCAACGACTCGCAATTAAAAATAATCCGTAAAACTAGGACCTCGGACCAGTCTGATATCACCCTATTCCGTCCAAGAATTCCAATATTGACCAATGGGAAGGTCTAAAGTTTAGACTCCAAACGGCTATGAGGTTTTGTGAACGAACTTCGCAGAAAACACTGGTAAGTGTCATGAATTAATACGTTTTATTGTGTTATTTATTTACAATCAAAGTGGAAGGTTAGCCCGTTGATACCACCATCTTCATTTTCATTACCAGCCAAATAATCAATCTTGCATGATTCTTCATTGTCAAAAACAATTGAACTGGTTTTCATTTCATTTTCAGGGTCGAAGTTTCCACAAACGGAAGTTCTTGAGCGATCATAAAAGAATTGAATGGCTTGGATGCCCATCTCTTCGGAATAACCAATTTTTATCTAAAAATTTTCTTCTTAAACTCAGCAGGACGTGACAGAATACTCACCTCGGAAATATTATGGCCCCACAGCAACCATTTTTCGTCCTCTGGTTCATCATTACTTGATCCATGGATCATTGACCAAGCATATTTACTTTCTCCCGGTTTTGGTCCGTGTCTAGCAGAAAGTCCCTTTACTTGGCCTTTGACTGGATCACACCAAAGTTTCAATTCCTCAATCTGACCGTAAAAAGAGTACTCGTCATCACAGAAGTTACTTGAGCCATCGACTAATGTTTCACGTCCAAAGAAAATGTCAGTATGTTTCTTTATGATGATTTTGCAATGGCCTGAATCAAATTCTAAAGTCTTTGACAAATACAAAATGAATTATGTGCTGAAAGCATTCCTGAACACCACACATTTCTTGATTAGCGCAACAGTTTCCATTAGAACTATTACAATCATCAACATTGTGAACACAGGCAGAGTTTTTCGAATTAAAATTTACCCTGAGTGCCAAAGTACAACTAGACGCAATTCCAAGATAAGAAACTCTCATTTTTAAAAAATTGAACTTGAGTATTTTTAATGAAATCTGATGATGAATAGTGCATATAAATGAAAAATTAACATAAGTTTACTTCACAAGTGGAAAATAAAAGAATAACGATCGAACTCAGGTCACAGTTACGTCAAATGAGTTCGAACAGATCAACTATCTCTCAAAGTGTTTTTGTGCCTCACTGTAACCTGTCGCAATGATGTTTTCTTAGTCCAGCATCGTGCCACAGAAGTCCTTGTTGAATATGATTTTTCAACCGTATGACCATTTTACTCGAATGAATGGAGAATTTTGGTTTGATCGGATCAGATTGGGATCAGTAACGATTTTAATCGCTTCATCTGATCAATCTTTATTACCTTTACGCTTCAAAACGTCTCAAAGTTTATATCAAGTACTCACCACATGTGGCTTTGGCCGTTTATAATTCAGTCCTTTCCATAACTCTTCATCAATTAGAATTCTAGAGATTATAAACCAAAAGTACAAAAACTCACTTTATAGAAAATGAAATTGTTTTCGATTTTATTTGGAATGATTTTTGCCAATCCTATGATGCATTTACTTTTGCATAAATCATTGGATGACGATAGTTCTGATTCAAATGACAATCTT
>SCLD01104872.1:0-30641 GCA_004367895.1 Oikopleura longicauda
ATATAACATATATACGTATCTACAAAATCAATCACGTATCTCAGTAGCTAGGTCACCTAGAACACTTTAAAAACCACATTTGGTCCATTTGTAACCGCCCGGTTGACCGAAATCAAAATTTTTGACCATTAACTTGTTCAGTTTTTCATGTTGGTTCGTTTGGTGTTTAGAATTCTGGTGTAGCTAGTCTGAGTCCAAAGATAGCCATTTTTGCTCGTTTACACCCTAGCCACACATTTAACAGTAACGTTAGACGTGGACGACCTGGGGTTAATGTTGACAGAAAATAAAACAGTTTTAATTGACAACGTTGACCGGGCCCCAATGTTAATTTTACTATTATGGCCTGGCGGTGTCGTGTCGTACCGGTGTAGTTGTAGTATAGACTGTCTTAGTTCAGACTCTAAGTTTGACCATTTTCATCCGGGCGAGATGAATTGACCGACCATGTTTACACACTCACAGGACTAAAGTACATCAGTTAGGTGTCAACCTCTTTTTAATAGTCTTTGACAGATTAAGCTTCTTATCTGGTTAAAGGTTCTAGCTATGTAGCTATTAAACGTGTCTTTAAAAACTTGTGCAATCCTGACTACTTTGGCAGATAGGAACGTTGCAAGATCGAGTACGATAGTCTAACTGAAACCGATAGAAAAAGTAACAAATAAACTTGATTAAAACAAGAAAACAATAGTTTGATTTAATTACTTTAAACTAAATTGATTTGCCACAACAGCTTGTATTGGTTGCCAATAGGCAGAAAGCCTAATTAATAACAAGAGCAATGCCTTTTTGGGTTATAAAATAAAGTGTTGTGACGAAAAACTCGCATTAGCTTGATCAAACTCATCGTGCGATTAGAAACTTATTAGCCCTTGTTGCGTATATTCATGACATACAGAAGCTTCACATTTATCGTGACACTGCAACTTTAGGTACAAAACGGGTTTCTTCAATGGGCGGATTTAAATTGCGTTACGCCTGGAATTGAAATACCACTGTAGTGGTTGTTACTGACTAATGACGATCGTAACGTTATTCAACTACGTTTGGATGGCGTTAGCTGTATTAAGGGGCGACGTTGGAAATCATCATCACCACCAACACTGTGTCGTATGTGTATTTATTTCCATATCAGTGAGTTAACTTGATAACGGAACGTTCGATGTGAATGAAGTTCGCTCCGATCGAAGTTCTGTATACTCATCATTTCTTTTATCAATTTTTGCTCGCTTCCGAAACCAACACAGCCAATGTATTGTTCGTGCAAACCATCAAGTATTATTTAATGGTACGCTATTAGGCAATTTAGAAGAACGATTACGGTTATCAATTGTTTATTTCAAACCAATCTGACTTCAAGTTTTCTTTCAAGAAATTCACTGTCAATTCATGTTATCGTGTTCAACTTGCGAAACCATGTCGATTACATCCGAAACATAGTTGCACCGCTCATGCCAATTTATCGCATTCCCCGTGATCATTGAATCGACCTTGTCAAACTGTTTTATCAAACGGTCACTCACATTGTAACTCTGCCAACCGGCCTCGCCAGTCCGCGCAAACCGCGACCAGTGATGGATCATACGCTTGGACAGGTTCACTTCATCAGCGGTGAAGATAGTATCGTTGTAAACGGAAAACGGATAGCCAAACATATATATCAAATCGTCGCCATGATCGGCGTTAACCCAGGGCTCCTTTTGTAGTGGGCCTGTGTGATGTGCCTAAAAAGGAACTGGGTTTTAATGGTGTTAAACAGATAAGCTTCGTATTTCCCCGTTTCATAAGGGCCACGACACTGACAAGGATATATGTGTCGATATGTGAAAGTTTTCGCATGTCTAAAATCATCTTGCAATCAGTCAAAATCCCAATGATATGCACAAACTATGATAATTCTGCCTATCTTAACGAATTGAACTTCGAGTGCTCAGCATGCAAGGACAACACTTCTAAGCCGACAAGGTTACGGGTGTTGCCTCACAGTTATTGCCCCACGGAATTTCATGGTACGTTGAATTATTCATGCAAGAATTCATACAAGTTAAACAAAAGTTGAACTTACGTACTCAAGTAAATAAGCTAGGCGGTCGACGACCTCTCAAGACACACTCTCATATTTGAAATCAACCAAACAGTGGGGTCCAGATTTAAACGAATGAAGTTGTGAAAGACCGTAAGCTTACCTGTGTTTGAATACAAAGGTGGTAACAGTCTCAGGGATCGGCAACGCAACCAAGGATTGCTAGCACTCGTTACTTTAAACTCAGATTGAAATCTAGCAACGCAATCGCGAGAGGAACAATATTATATTTACTGTAGTTATAACTGTTCCTCTCATTTTATTAGCCTTTCAAATTGGATACTAGACTAAATTGAGGTTTAAAAGTGCCGTCGTTTAGGGTTAGGTGGCCACCTATAGTTCAGAGTCTAAGTTTGACCATTTTCATCCAGGCGAGATGAATTGACCGAGACTTGTTTACCCACACACATCACTAAGACACAACAGTTAGGTGTTAGCCCCTTTTTATAGTCTTTGTCAGATTAATCCTCTAATCTGGTTAAAGGTTCTAGGGCTGTAGCTATTTAACGTGTCTTTTGAAAGCATGTTGCAATCCAGACTACTTTGGTAAAAAGAAACGTTGCAAGCAACGATTTGTTGTTTGAAATTTCAGCATTGGAAGTTAGGAGTGACTGGGTTAGTCCCACTGCAAACTCTGCGATCAAAAAAGCTGAGACTGTTATGCGGCATAACAGTGTGCATAACTTATGCCTACTCATACCGGAGGTATACACTCATACCGTATGAGTGTGTTTGAGTAAGATGTTTAAGGACCCAAAGGTCCCTTTATTTAAAACGACTATTTTGAACTTATAACTAATAACATCTAACTCATAAGATGTTACGCCCTTTAGGTTAGGTGGCCATCTACTTTATCCGTCACGTGGTAATCGACAGACTTGACACGCGGCTATGGCTGTCATGTTGCGCAAGGCGTCAATGATTATGGGTTAGCATTATATTTTAAATGACTTGGGATCGCAGCGTCCTTAATTTTTTTGATAAGAACTGCAGGCTTAATTAACCAGACTTTAATGGGGGGAAAAACGTTGGCATGACGCCACTGAAAGACAGTCACTTTGAGAAAATTAGAAAAACGGGAGTTAGACTATTCTAAAGTTCGAAAGACAGGCTCCGAGGAGCACGACTTCTTAGTTGTTGAGGTAATTTGAACTCAAAAAATGTGTTAGGCCGAAATTAATAAAAAGAAGAGGCTTTGGTTTATACAATATGTTACATGGTGTGGTGTCTTTTAGGTGTGTTAGACAAAGTGGTACCAGGCTTCTGTAGACACGGAAAATAGAAAGCTGATTTTCTCACAGAAGCCTCTTCTAACCCTAACTAAGACTTCAACGTCGCATTTTTTATAAATTTTTCCTGGGGACGCAGTTACAGCAATTTTAAGATTTTTTGATTGCACGTTTTTTGATTGCACGTAAAAGAGCTATCCTGAGTAATTAAATTGCCCGGTTGCTCGCCGACCCCTGAACAGTACACCGACTGATTTGTGCATGCCTCGTCAGCGCGTAGATATGCACCATGACGACGATGATCGGCAATTGCGCGTTTGTAAATATTAATGGGAAATCTTTCATCAGTTCGGTCAAATGGGGCGTGGTCGCCATAAACTGCAACCATTGCATCATATAAATCAGTTGACGAATGCTTTTGGCACTTGCCAATTGATGACTCGGTGATTAGAGTGTACATAAATGCTAACTAAACTTTTTTAAAGTTATTGCCTAGTACGCCCTTCCCTCTATATAACCATACACAACATCCACCGGTGCCACGTTTGGCAAGCGTGAAATGGTCGGGACTAGCCATCCCGCCTCAGAGTCATTCGTGCCAATCAGGAGCGGCACACGGCTGGTGAAAGGTGACTTGAGTTGCACCGGAGTGACAAACACCTCATTGTCGATGGTATGTGTAAAAATGAATCCCATTCGGCGAAGTTCACTGCCAATTGAAAGTAACTCGCCCATGTTCAAGACGCCCATTGCCGTACGTAGCGAAGCTATGTCTTCTACTCGAAATTTATTCATCAAGAATTGGTAACATTCGTTTTGTTCGATTGTCAGGAATGGCGTCACACCACGTAACGTACCCGACTGTACGATTGCACGGTGAAAGAGACCATTTGCCAGTGGCGTCAGTAGCAATGCCTCAACAGCAAAGGCGCCTGCTGACTCGCCGAAAATGGTGATATTGTTTGAATCACCACCGAATGCGCCAATATTGGTGCCAATCCATTTCAGCCCAGCAATCATGTCATGAATGGCCCAATTGCCAAATAGAAAACCAAAAACATCAAGCCGATATGAGAGAACGACGACGACGACATCACCAAGTGACACCAATGGCGTCGGATCATATTGACACGCACCACCAAATGCCCAGGCGCCCCCGTGCAACCACACCATTACGGGTTTGAGGCCACTTTGATTGATACTTGGCGTCACCACGCTCAAATGCAGCGTGCCCTCATGTGCATCTGCTTGCGCGGCTTCGATTTGTGCCAATAGTGACGTGGGGTAAGGAATCAGGTTTTTAACTTGACTCATGTGCTCACTCTGAAACACGCCGGTTTGAGGTTGACACGACGTCCGGCGCGTTCCATCGCGAACACAGCCCACCCACCCGGGATGCGGCACAGGCTTGGCGAATCGCTCATACTGTGCAAAGGGGATGTCGTGATAGCTTTGTGTGCTGTTGACTAAAATATCCGCAAATTTCAAAACTAATTGACTTATCATTCGAATCAATTGTGAATTGACCGCACGAAATCAACAGTTATGACAAACTGCAGCATTCAAGTGGCTTTACTGAGTCATAGTATAAATACGCGCAGTATCAGTATCCCAATCAGAGGTCTAATTGTAGAACTTGAGAATTACTGTCAAGAGCACATCCCGAAAAAGCCATACGCAAGTTTGGTCGCAGGCTTGGTGTGCTGACACTGACCGCGTATTTGACCCCTTCCAGTGTCAACTATAGGCGCCACGTCACCCATCATGTAAAAAACGTAGTTTAGGGCGTTTCTCTTTAAACAGTTTTTCCTTTTTATTCAAATGTCAAAATTTTCAGCTTTTCCTTTGTTTCGAGCAACTTCTTGGGAAAATTTTGTGAAGAAGTTTCACAATTTGTTAACTTGCTGTTGTAAGATGTCAAAGATTTTCTGAGTGCAAGTTGCACTTCTATAACCAAGCGATGAACTTGAATTTCCGATGGTCCATTTCCAGCCACTTCCAGAACGTGACTTGGGATGGGTGACTTTTGGTCACATATTCTGATGTACAGTACGGAAGCGGTCAAAACAAAAACGTCAGTGTTGACCGTGGGACACTAAGTCGCCGACGTTCACCGGCGTGAAACAAAACACGCATGGTAAATACACGTTTCTAATGGCGCAATGTCACAACAACACTGAAGCACTGTATACAGTCGGTGGTCCAATTAAGGGACCCGCAATTAAGGGACCTTTTCCAAAAAAAATGAAATGCGCGTTTGTCCCTTAATTTTTTGGCGAAAATAAATCTTATGTTTGTCCCTTAACTCTGAGCCGTCATTAGCTGGCCACAGTGGCCTGAAACAATGCATTTTGCCTATGTTTTTAAAATCACTGACGGCTGGGAGTGAAATTCGCTTCAATTTTGCTTTTAACAATGTGCAACATGCACATATGCGAAGTGTCAAATCAATCTAATTGAATTGGTACAAGCATGGTAGGTGCTGCCAGCGTTAAATGGAGGAAAATAAAGTGCACAGTTTCGCATCGCCACTTAAGCCTGAACCCAAGTTGGACTAAGCTATTGATAAGCGTTTACTTTAGTAGTATTTGTGCAACGTCAGCACTTTAAAACCGAGTGATAGCGAGCTCTTCATCGGCTTTTGTCGGCCTTCCACTTCGCTGACTTATTTAATACAACGTCGTGAAAATGGTGAGTTATGACGTAAATATAAGTTCGAACTTCTTCTCGAATCAACGACTCGAGTATTCACCTTTTCAGAAAGAGAAATGATAGAAACGTAACCGCACGTCGTAAGATTTAATCATTTATTGATCACCTGAAATTTACAAGTTCAAATAATAATTTTAGTAGAACACCACGCCCGGCCCATGCTCCGGGCTTGCATCATTCTTTTCGGGCCATGCAATGGATTCCATCTGACGCAGGATCTTAATCCTGTCGATTGAACGGCTTTTCATGTAAAGTGCGATCATTTCTTCGATCTTGCTTTTGTATTGGGCATAAACTCATGTCTACAATTTAATAACAACGTTACCGGTGAAGTCGATTGTAGTCCACGTTTTCCTTGGCTCATTTTACAAATTTCATAATATATGTGAAGTGCTTACATTGTGCGCTGAAACAAAGCAGATAACAAGCATGATGTGATACAAATTCATCGTCTAAATGCAAGTCAAACTTATTGAATTTCATCGTTAAATGCTCACCTTTTAATAGCACCTTGAACTAAATGAAATATTAATTCCTCGAATATTAACCTCGATCTGTTTTCACTAACAGTGTTTGTGGCTTGGCGAACCAAAGAACTTATAAAGCATTTCATTCACCTTTATAACTCGGCCTGTAATACTGGATTCGCTTTCTAAATTATTAAAACCTAGCCTGACACAACCTTGCATTATATCTAGGGTGATTACCCTGAGACCAGTCCGAGGGTAACATTATTGTCTCAGGGTCACATCCTAATTATATCCAACTGACCTGTAGTATATAAAATCTTGCAAAAGAAGTGGCAGTCGTTTTATTGAGAATCTGGACAAACGTGTGTTAAACATACGGACATCTAGAACATTTAGGGAAACCGTCTGCCACTTCATTTGCAAGACACTATATATGTGATAAACACTGTAACATTATGACATTTGCAAGGTTTAATGGCTTCTTATATTATAGACAAAGGTTCAGAATAGTTATAGACTGTTTTCGAGACGGGTTATTAAAAAGACGTGAGTGACGTGATATAAATTTAAAGGCTGGAATTATTAAATAAGCATATAACGACTAAAGCTATTTCTTATCGAAATGATTGAATTTGTTTTCTCGTTAGAACTCCCCAACAACGATAATTTGCATTTGTTTTACTGCACACATAAGTTATCTAAGAGATAATATTTTGATAACATAGAGAACTACTTCAAGTTTGATATTATTTAATTGGCTGAGAACCCTTGGCCCACAGGTCGCCAAGCAGTCTGAGCGTATTACTCGGACATTGACAGACCAGTGAAGTAACTGCTTAGATCTGACACCGGTTTCACATGTGAACAGAAGTTGGTTTCCGGCTACAAAAGCAGTTTTGATTTACATGTCATTAAGAACTCTTATCCGGTGTCAAAACAACCGTTTAATTTATTTCGAAAATAAAGTTGAAATAGCCAATAATTTCTAAGACTCTGGCCGGATGTGATTATACGCAATATTGAGAAACGTAACGGTTCACATTGATCTGTCTCCGGATAGTTTGAAATGCTGCCGGGGTCGTTTATTTACTGCCTTCGTGTGATCAGAAGAGAAAAGCTACTATCTCACATATTGAATCACAAGTGCCGCAATATTACAAACTTCATTAAAACGACTGCGAAAAGAGACTAAATATCAGCCTAAAAGTGGTAACAACCCCATTTTAATGCATGCAGCATGGCAACAAAACAACAAGGATCCAAGACGGCAAATGGCAAGTTTGGTGGCATGCTCATTGTTGTCACCGTCACTGCCGATCAATTCGCATCTTTTGTCACCTTCGAGTGTCCCTGTGATCGATCACTCAATCAGTTCTACGCATTGACCTATTTGATTGGCCCGTCAGTGATACTGTTCTTCATTGCTCTTCTAAAGCAGCAACGCTTTTGGCATCTAGGTTATTTTTAAATCAAAGTACCGAGTTCTTAATTGACTTAATAGTGACGGGCGCATGCCGTTCCGAGTCAGCGTTTGGCGGACATGGGACGCATTTCGCACAGGGTGCATTGCACTGGCTGACCGTCGTTTGCATTGCATTGCCCGCTGCCGTCGTCTGGTTTCTGATTCAAATGCTGAAAGGAACTCTTTATAGGTGAGTTATTACGGTTTTCCGTGTCTATCACTACCATAAATTAAACTTTTATTGTTATCCACTTCACGGCAATGTTTTTCGGTACTTTTATCATAAATGTTTTATGTCACGTTCTTTTATCTAAAACCTTTCATGGTTTAAATTACTGTATCAGCTGCGCCTTTTGGCCCGATGGCCCATGCGATGGTGAGACAAACTATACCGAGCCGTGTAATGCGCCGAAGACGATTGACGTCCCGTTGAATACATGCGATCATCGCATCAATCGTGATTTGCACGCCGAGAGTCATGCAATTGCATGGATGGGCATTGTCGGCTGTGGGATTATCATTCTTTTTGTTTTCATTATGCAACGTGCATTTAGCAAACATTCGTACTTGCAGACAATGTGGATTCGAGAATATAGAAAGGTCAGACTCAGTCACTGTGACTTAATCAATGTCTGTGTTACTTTAATTCAAACTGCCCAAGGCCGAAGCCGATGCCTTCAAGCGCAAAATCAAACTCCGCGCCAATGATCTTGCCTGTGAGTTGGTGAATGAATTTCTGGTTGAGGAGCGCGCTTGTGACGAGTGGAATGGGGTGTCAAAGATTGGCCTGCCGCAAACCGATCCAAATGATCCGGGCAAAGTGCTCCTCTCGCCACTAGCAACATGGGCGGATCAAAAGGCCGACGAGCTCTTTGCCAATAAACCGGGCAAAAGTGCTAAGGATCAGAGCGCGTTCTACTTCCTCGAGCCAGATGAGATGACCTTCAATAAGGAACGCAACCCGGATCCGCCTATTACCGAGCACCATGTCAAGATTTTTCATGTCAACGAGTGAAAATATTTCAAGAATCATTTATTTGCACTGGTTAATAAATTCACATCTTTTGATCACCCTGGATCATTATTTCTTGGATGAGAAACTTTTGTCGTTTGATCTTTTGCTTCAGGCCACGTGGCACGTCAGGAATGAGGCAAATTGTAGCATAGACACACAGTAAAACGGCATGCTAAAGTGGTCACTTAGTTGTTATTAGAAAATCGGCATTATAACTTACCTCGAAGATAATGAAGAAAATGCATCGGTTAAATATATCGTGGGAGAATGGGGGAGTGAAGTTGTAGACGACTTTCCCATTTGCGTCAAGCGCCCTTTGACGGTATCCGATGAAGCTACACTCGGTCGTATTCTCGAATTCAGTGTCGTTGATATGATCGGCCAGTGGCGCCTCGTGCGGCTTAAAATCGCTCGTATTAAATGTTGAAAATGTCGACTCGGCATAGCCACTGACGGAGTGATTGTTTCCAAGTGACCAAGCCGCGCGTGGTATCACGTTCGACGTGATTGCCATTTGCAGGCCATTGGTGATAACGGCAAGAATGGCAAGGAAACGAAATATTGCGTACCAGATTCCGATGTCACGGGCTCTTTATAAGTGGAGTGAAGTTACAGATTAATTTTGTTATTACCGAGATGGAACTGGTCGCGTTCGAAACCGCGTATACTTTCGCCCATCCATTCGTATCTCGAACAAGTTGTTCATCAGTGCGCAGAAGGGGGCAAGGGGAAACGCCGTCGAGAAGAGGGTGATAAAACCGAATTGAATGGCCATCTCAACGTACTCTGGATCAAATTCAACTTTATGTCTTGTTTCTTCAAACAAACTTACCATCGTAAAGCGTATGATCGAAATCCAGCTTGTAGTCCATTTCCCATTGCTTGAGCTTAGTCTTTCGACGCCATTGAACACTGCGCGACAACTGACGGGATTTTATCAGGACCAGTTCTTTGATATTGTTGAAAGCCTGTTTCCCGACCATTGTGATGATGAGTTGAATCGCCAGCTCATAATGACATCCGCCATGTTGACAGCCTTGCCAGCGTACTTTCAGCTCACCCATCTCAATATGTCGCCGTTCAACTAAGAGTAACCGGTAATCGTTTGATTGATGTGATACCTAAGATACTATACGTACATGGATGACCCGACATTGTTTCTTTGAAGAAGGCAATGTAAAACAGAGGCGAGTAAAAATTGACAAATTGAAACGCGAAGACCTTCAACGCCAGCGAATTCTCGTACTCTTCTTCAGTCCGAGGCAGCTCGAAATTGGTGATGTACTTGGCAAGGACAGTGTAAATTGCATTCAGAACAATAATCAGAAAAAGTGAGATACACGACGCGCTAACAGAGGAGATCAACGAAGGTGAAAAATATTTGAATAAAATATTGACGTCATGCTCATGATCATGCTCGCCGTGTCCATCTTGGAACGCATCGCTCAGTAGCGATTCGGAAGCAAGTCGATAGATAATAACAGCGAAAACGGTGCCAGTGACAAGTGCAATTGAGGTGAGAACGAAACTGATCGAGAAGATGTGACGCTTGAGCCGTTTCAAACCAGGCACATAGGGCTCCTTTTCGAGTGTGACCGGATTAATGCGCTGTTTCGTACCCGCCGCTTGGCGATACTCGGGTCTGATCGGCTCCTGATCCTTGTCCTGTCGTGTCAAATCCCATTTGTGGTCGAGTTTCGCATTTTGCCGCTTCCAAAACTGGAGGAAAGCCATAGCCCATATCGAAATAATGAACGAGTAGGATAAGTTAGAGAAGTTGTCAAAGTAGTAGATGAACTTGATCTGATCGCATGTTTCGTTAAAGTGCCAGTAATTACAGTGTTGATCGCATGATGGGCACATGACGCGTGTGATATTGCACATTTCGTTGGTATAGACCGATGTCTTCACCGTCAAGAACCCGTAGTTGATGACAATACTGCCCATGATGGAAAAGATCGTGAGCCATGATGTGTAAAAACCGCAAAAAGCAAAATACAGGGCCACTTTCTCGCCAAAATACTCGCGAATTTCGTCAAGGGGTTGCTTCCGCAGGACGTTGTCATACTGGGCCCAATACTTGTCAAGTTTCTGTCGTAAGCCCATTTTCTTGACCTTTAACGTGTTATTCGTGATCATTGACGATTTGCGTTGAACGTGCGTCACATCGTGTAATGGGTACGCCTTGTCCAAAACGCCAAGTCTGACCAGTTTCATCACGCCACACTCGTTTGGCAGAACGCCGAAGTCTGTGTTGCGGAGAATGTAATCAACAATAAGAATGCGTTGACGTTGTGTGATTTGATTCAGCTGAAAATGATCACTACGATCCCGTCGATACGTGGCCGTGTATTGCCCTGCACTGTCCGTACTGCCAAGTGAGCAGACTTGGAACAGACATTGACTGGCACCCATCAGGCATATTTTACACTTGGTCGCATCCTCGTCATCTGAGTCGGACGTGTCACTGTCCTCATCGACGTGGTTGAACCGTTTGATAATTTTCTTCTCATTCTGATCATTTTCTACAATAATTTATATTTAATAGTTATTTTAATTTCAATTAATATTTGGCTTACCTATCAACGGCAGACTGATTTGAAGTAAATTACAGTAAGTAATGAGAAATTCTGACTTTAAATGGAGCAGGGCAAACTTCAGTTGCCCTTTTTGGCCATCGTGGCCATCACGAGACCAAAACCTTATCCCCAGGCCCTTCTCTCTCAGCTGCTTGAAAAAGTATTTCTGCTTGTGCTCATTTGGCCCTTTTGACGAGTAGTAAGTCAGCACAAAGTCAATATCGTTGTCAAACTCCGACGACAGTAGTTTATTTTTCTCTGTATTTCTTAAGTCATTCAACTTTTTGTTGACAATGACTTTGCTCATTTCCAGTCATTCAGTCAATCGTTTTTACAAGATGTACTGTTTGATAAAACAATAAAAACAAGTGTTATAAATCCTTCGGGTCTAACGGGTGCGTCTCTCTCAGATACTTTTATATGTGTTGATTTTTGTTGTGAGAAAGCCTTTTTATGGTTTGATAATAAATTACGCGCGGAAGCGATCACCGGCGGACTTAATATCAACTTTGTTTAAATTTTATGATTGAAGACATTGACGTACTTCGAGTCTTAAGATGACCCGTAATCAACCTATGTCCGTATCAAAATTGTCAACGTTCTATACCCCGGAATCACAGGCGGTAACGACCCTTATTTTAAACTGTCACACGATCATAAATATAAACCAAATAGGCTTCATTTTTTATTGCATGTTCGTTTTGTATGGCCACTTTGACCGCATTGGCTACATGTCGGCGGCTTTCGTGGGCCCCCTTTCTGTGATCGGTTCCCTGTCGCTGCTGCTGCTCCTGTCCCATTGTCGGCCCATTCAAAGAAATTGCATGCACGATTATTGGCACATGCGTAGAACGGACGTCCCTGGTTTGGGCCTTCTTTTCGAACTGTTTGCTGAGTGGCCGGCTGTGAACAGGCGCATTGGCGTTGTCCGGATGATGATGAGTTGCTACTGGACGCCATTGGCTGCGATGATGATGATGATGGGCGTACTGATGCACGTTGTTCATTGTCAGCCCACTCGAAGAAATTGCACTGTTTGTTATTGGCACATGAGAAGAAGGCGCGACCCTTGTTAGGCCCCTCTCTCTGTGTGATGAACGATGCCGCATCAACATTGCACTTGCATTTCACCACACCATTACCACCACCACCACCACTTGACGATGATGCGCTCGGGCGGCGTTTGTTATGTGAAGTGCCGAAATCATCGGATTTGCGTTTCTGCGACGTGGTTGGTGCCGATCCTGAGCCGCCACTTCGCGGTGGTGCACGTGGCGGTGCTCCTCCTCCTGCACCACCACCGCCGCCGCCGCCACCACCACCTGATGAACCGGGTGGTGCAATGCGTTTGGTGATGATTTCACTTAGATCACGATCACACTTGATACAGGCGCAATACTCGCCAAACATATGTGGTGGCACATCGCTCCCGCGTGGAAAATTGAAGACGGCCTTGAAGTGTCCCTGGCTACAGCGTTGACATTGATCACGCCGCTCTTTGACTGTGGCACCCCGGGGCAAGTAGTACGCACTCTTACAATTTGGATAAGCCCCGCAGCTGATGCTGGTGACGCCCGATGGCAGTGTGTTCGGTCGCATTGGCGATTGACATGTCGGACACTTTGTGATTGCGTCCATAACACGACCACTGGGCATGTTGACTTGGGCCGTGTTGCCTGCCCCATAGAACTGGGTCATGCGTTGATAGAACATGTCCAAACTGCGATCAACTTTGATATAGGCCTGTTCATAGGCTTGGAGCTGTTGTTCCAGCACTTGCTGCTTCGTCAATTCGCCTGTTTCAATGCGTTTCAAATCAATTTCAAGCGACGCTCGCAACTGATGCCCAGCCAGGGGAATGGCCAGATCAGCATAAACTGTGCACAGTGCAATGCCAAGTGGATTCGGATGGAATCGATTCTCATTGTTCGTATTGCAATAGCCACGATTTTTGATTGTTTCAATATGATCGGCATGCGTCGCATCTGTCCCGATGCCATACTTGTCCATTAAGCCAATCAAATCCGATTCACTGAGCAATCGTGGCGCCTGTGTCTGGCCCTCGGTCATCGCCACCTGAGGCTGAATGTCCTCGTAGATTGTGTATCGTGGCAAGTGTTTGTCGCCCCATTTCTCATATGGATAAACGTCCAAGAAGCCACGCTCGTGAATGGTGAGTCCCTTTGCCTCGAAACGCTCACAGAACATTTGAACGGTGACAGTGACTTCACTGCCTTTGGCATCACTCGACAAACATGCCAAGAATCGACGCGCAATGAACTCGTGGACTTGTGCATCTAATCCAGTTAAACCAGCGCCCGGTTTCAACGGATGAATGGGCGGATGGGCTTGATCACTCTTCTTGCCTTGGCGCGGATTGATCCCAGTCTCGAGTAGATTCTGGGCGAATTGCCCGTACCGATTGTCACTCGTTAATGTCTCGACAAGTGGCGCCAAGGGCAATGAACCGGGAAAGATGTTTGTCTCGGTACGTGGATAGGAAATAAAACCACGCGTGTACAACTTCTCGGCACAGGCCATAATCGTCTTGGCCGAGGCGCCCAACATTCGTGCCTTCTTTTCCAGCTCAACCGTTTCAAGCGGGGTCGGGCGCCAACGCGATTTCGGCTGTGTTTTGATATTGACAACTGAAATCAACTGAAATGAAACAAAAGGTGGTCTTTGTTAACCGCAATTGAACTATTATAAAAACTAAAGATAATTTAGATAATAAATACCTTGGGCATTGGCGCGATTGCTCAACTGGGTGTAAATTGCTTGGACAATTGGACGGCTTTAAAAAGTTAAATAATATACATGATAAGTAGTAGTATAGTAGCACCTAAACAAGCGACCACGTAGCCAAGTGAAATTGACTAGACACCCATTGCATTGCGTTCGTGTTTCATTTCAATGCGCCAAAATGGCTCGACTTGAAACTGTTGTATTGCATTGTACCGTTCGACAATGAAGCCAAGTGTTGGGAATTGGCACGAGCCATACGAGATTAGATTCTGGCCCAGTTCAATCGGAAATTTCTTTTGCAGAAACAACGATTGCAATCGAGTGAAACTGGCCCCAATGCGCAGATCCAGCTCTTGTCGCGTGTCAACTGCCTTAAAACCACTCTCTCTAGGTGTCCATTCTGAGGCCGAGAAGGGGCAAATACCTGAACAATGCGCTCATCCATCGGAGTTAAACTATTAATCGCCAGTCTCACCGCCGAGGCGGTTATCTCGGAAAAGTGAGCGCGCAAAACGCGAATGCGTGGTTTAATGGCGACACAAATGTCGCGAATCTCGGCGCCAATGTTCTCCCCCTCGCGATCACAATCGGTCCAGACAATCAACAACGACGCGCCACGCACCTCGCGCTCCAGTGTTTTCTTTAGTAGATAAGATTTAGTTGTAGATCCATTTTTAACTGAAGAATACCTTGATATTGATCATTTCCTTCGTCACATGCTTCTGCATTGGCGCACTGAACAATGCCTACATGTAAATTGATTAAAAAGGGGATTAATTATTAGTGTTAAACCTGTGGCGAGACAGATGACCAGTTTTTAAAGGACGCATCAAATTGATAGTTCATCAAGTGGCCCGATGCCGACGTCATCACGAATTGTGCATTTTGACCGTTCAACGTACTGGTAAACTCGTAGATCTTGTTATACTTGGAGATGCCCTCGCGACGATTACACGTGCCCTTGCTCCACAATGCGGCAATGTTCTTCGCCGCGTCATTCTTCTCCGCCACGCACAACACTTTCATCTTTCTCTTTTTTTTATTTCATTTTTATCTCAGAACTTTTTTTTGTTATTTTAACACTTTTTCCCTTTTTTTGCCCAAATCCGGAAAATCAAGGAGCCAGGATGACATCACAAATTCTAGAGATATTCACCGTTTAAGGCTCGAAAAACGCGGCAAATTAGTCACGTACCGCTGTATCTGCCTGACATAATGTGAGAGGAGTCAGCGTTTGATGTCGATTTGTTTCATTCTAGATAAACTAATAATTGAAAAATAGTTGAATTTATAGCAAGTGTGACAGTCACACTCACACAGTCTGTCGGCATTGTAGAGGATGAGTCCGGTTTCACTGTTGTCGACTTGGCAACAGGTTTCTTGTTAGCCCTTCCTCGCTTCTTTAGCGGTTGTTCAGCCTGTTCGCTGCCTCGTTTGTCAAAGAAATTGCTTGAACTGAAAAGGCTTGAACTTCAAACCGCTTGGTATCGTTCTTTAAAATGGCCCTGGAAGGCTATGGATATGAAAACTGTCTAAATAGGACCTCAAATTCGCCACTTAGAAGTCAAAGCCGGCCCTAAACCCGGCTTAGCCGGGTAAAGGAAAATTTACTGGGTAACCAGTCACCAAATCGAGTCACTGATCAGCAGCCTTCCAAGAGTACTTTCAAGTAGATACCCAGCCCCTTAAGTTAAGGGCCTTAACGCAAACTTGAAAAAAACTGGGCGACTCAACAAAGTGTGGTCGTGCCGACTACAAAGTCCTATCAGTTGCATCGACCTTAGCTTATCTCCACTGACCTTAAATGGACTCCCCGTACGAGGCAAGTCGCCGATCGCCGGTCCGAGTACTATCAGGATCATGCAAACCGGCAAATCGGTCCCCTAATTAGGTCACCGTATAGCATTTGTTTTTGTGACATGGTGGTTTATTCGATCAACGCAAGCGGTAGAACAGTAAATCTTTTTCCGTTGAAGACATACAAGCTTAGATACAATTGTACTGTAGGGTGAGGTGTTTCATTTTGTGTATGCAGCCGTGACTGAATTCAATGGTCAGATGAGAGTAGATGAAAGCAGATGAAAGTAGATAGAAAATGGCCATAGCCCAGGTATCCTACATTTATTTGCGTCGATTTGTAGCGCGTCCACCCCTCCCGTCAATTATATGCATGTAAAATCTAATTAGATGCACTATCTTGCAAAGTAAAAGTGTAGCAATAGTTGGATCGTTCCCTGGTCGTGTTCTTCAAAGCAAACAAAGTATAAACCGGGAAAATAATTATAAGACTTGATCAATGGAGCCTGATACCGGCGCCGAGATATGATTTCATAAGTCGATTTCATAAGTGAACATTCACAGCTTGTAAGGGCAGCTCAAAAAACAAGTGGCTCAAGTGAGCGTGTCTCTTGAAAAGACCTATGACCAACGATTCTGAAATGCCGGTCGAGATAGGTCTTGTACGTGTATTTAAAATACAGTATTTTATTTCTCAGCTCACAGACACCCTCGAAAGCTGTTTTTTTCAAACAAGCTCCTTCTCACCCTCACTTAGAGTAGACCATACTCAGAACAGATTTTAAAAATTTGTCCTTGCATTTTTTGGAGCCGTAAATAAATTCACTTTTAAGGCAAAATCATGAAATTGTTAATACTTCTTGGAAAGTTCGTTCTAAGCAGTTTGAAGCAGTTTTATCTGTAGTAAACGTAAGCAACGTGACTTCCAGACCACCAACACTAAATTAACTGATAATTGAGTTATCAAGTTACTAACCGTTAACAGCGATGCCCCGTAACTGCTTATTAAACCTGGTAGGTACTTCTTTCTATCGCGGGGAAAGTACAGTCGCTGTTGTGACGGAAGGATGGAGGCGTTAAAAACCCCAACACTTTTTCATTTTTATAGGAAGTTGCACAGTTAGTTTTCTCAGTCAGACACGCTCCAACATGTTCATCTTGACTGTTCTTCTAATTTGTTCTATAAAAGCACGACAACTTTCGGTCGACTGCCAAGGCCACGATTGCACGGTCAAAATTGAAGCTGCCAAAGCGTGGAACGGTAAAAAAAAATATTTTCGAAATGAACATTACCCTTTTTTCAGCCATTAATGCGCGACTACGACAAGAACGACGCCATGATCACGAGCAAAGTCTATCGCGATCGCCACGGACCACCTCAGTTTCACCGCCGGGCAATGAGTTGTGTAAAATAACAACCGAGCGGTTACCGTGGTATGAGGTCCTCGATCACTTGTGCCGCCAGATTCGCTATTCACTCAGTGACAAAGGGTTCTGTGACGGGCGCGACAACCCGTGTTTCACTTGCACGGCGATGACTGTGCCAAGCGACAGCAAAGACTTTGAATTGCATTATTGTCGACCATCTGGCGTCGCCAGCTTTACATCGTGTGCAAACAAAGTCAACTACTGCCGTGGCGAGTGGGACTTCACTAAATCGGAAAAGTGCCCAGTGACCGCTCAAATCACTGATGACATCTTGACTGGCAAGGCGTGCTGTCATGAGCGTGTCGAGACGGGGCAGCAAGTATGTTTTGTAATATTTTATTCATTTTAATTTAAAATTTTAAGCTCACGTGCAAACCAACCTTCGAAAATCCACTTAAGAATGATCCGATCGACATGTAAGTCAAACTACTTATTTCTTTGATTCAAGATAACCCTTTTTTCAGGAAAATCGAATTTTTGAGCTGCCGAGGACCTAATTGTATCCAACTTCGTAATGCTCGAAACACAGCCGTCTTCGATATCAGCGTGCAAACTTTACGGCAATCCGGTTGCTGTGCCGGTCTGGCATGGCTTTAGATATTCACTGGACCCGTATAACTCGAATAGTTGCATCTGGTAATATAAAAGTTAGCTCAATACGTGGCAGTTATTGCCAATTGTTTACCCAATAAACTAGTCTGTAAATTGTTGTACCGCTCTTCACTGCACTTAATATTAGGGTGTTCGCGGGCCAGAACAAAATATCCTCAAACAAGTCAAGAAGAAGCAAGTGTAAAAAGATCAATAATTTCTGGTTGCTGAAAGCTGAAAGCCTTTCATGTCCAGGCATCTACTTGTCACGTCGTATGGTACGACTCCTATCTTGTGCCGGAGGATATAACAGGTTATGTCAAAAACTTATGCGTAACGAGTTGTGAGATCATTAACGGTCAGAAATAAAGTAAATTCATGAGTTAAAACACTTCATAAAGCTCGAGAGCTTTATTCACAGTTCATCAATCGTCACCACATCGTCGACATCGGCCAGATAGTCCTGCATCAGCTCGCGCAATCGCTTCGTTTTCTCCTCGATCACCTTGTTTTGTTTCATAACAAACGCCAGCTTTTCAGCCGTCAAATGTTTATAGTACTCGTCATAGTTCTCGTCCATGCCGTCCAGGTTGTTAATGCGCTCCTTCAATGAGTCCAGCTTCTCTTGACGTTCGCCATCTCGATCGAAAATAGTGTTTAATTGATCCGAAATATCATGTTGTGCGAAGACCACCAGTTGCAGTAATAACAGTTTAAGTCTCATATGCTTTATTTTGTTGTGTTGTGCTCAACTCAAATTATAGTCTATAGGTACTTTCCATATTTATTATTTGACGCAAATATTTACTTGACTGAGTAATCAGTTCTTGAGCCCCTGTCACTTGTACAACATTCATCACAATGTGGTTAAGTGGTGATTCGATCATAATCATTAGGTATTTACACTGTTCATTTACGAGTTATGTTTTTGTTGTATCCGTCATGGTCGTCACTTTCGTTACTTTTTCTCAGGTTTAGCTTCGAACCGTAGCGAAATTGAGAGTAGACGTGATAAAGCTGATTGACCGCCAACTGTGCGAAATTAGCGACCGTGGCGCCGTCTACGTCGTGATTGGCCGTGACAAAATCACAGGCAAATATATATAAAAAGAGAAAGTGGAGACTTGGGGGATATTGGACAAACAAACCTATTTAAATATGATTTTGACGTTATATTTACTTACAATGTGTTACGCGGATCAAGTGGACAATCACAATATGAGATTGGGTAAGTCACACACACGAGACAATTTTTAGAACGTTTTGTGCCACAATTCGAATTATTGAGTAAGTGAGTGAAAAGAGAAAAATTGATTTCTACTTTGTTTCCGAGTCAAAAACGGATTAACCCGCATCAAGAGATGGATTAATATTGATTTTAAAAACGATTTATAGACAGGAGACAGGAGACACAGACACACCACCACAAAAAATAATTGACATGTTAATTTATATTTTTCATTTTCAGTGAACAGTGTCTTTGGGAACGCGAGTTTAGATGAGATAATGGTGATTGTGGCGATTATTATCGGCACCCTTGTACTCATCATGATCCTGTTGCTGAGTGTCATCATTATTCTGTGCGTCAAATCAAAGAGATCGGTCTACAGTACTGGCTCGGGCGCAATGAGCATTCAATACAGTGCGCCCGTTGACTGGGGCAAACGTCCATTGCAACAACCTATGTCGGCATATTCTACCTCCTACCGATCAAAGACCTCGTCGTCATTGTATCCATGCTCCAGCAGGTAAGATAGTTGAAAGTTAGATAAGACAAGTAAAAATTGGTGAATAGAACGGATACAACGACAAAGTGGCTACTGAACAGCACATCACCCGATGACCGACTTTTAACGCGACAATGGGCACAAGTTGACGAGGTGATTGACGCGCGAAAAACGCCAAAAGTCGCCCGTCGCTCGAATGTCTCAGGCCTGGTCGACATGGAGGCGCCAGTTAGACGGGAAATGATGCCGCCACCGCCACTGAGCCCAATCGGCCAGCTGAGCCGTCAATATCACTCGTATCACTCACTCTTTGACATTACTGATAAATCACTTGTTGTGTAACTCCAAGGAGCCCTTATCCTTTACTAGTCAATGTAATAAACTGCCATTCATGCTACTTGTACAGCAATGTTGTTCACATTTGACCCGTCACTAGCATCTGTTTTAAACCAGTTGATCTTTTCGCGACCCTCGAGCATGTCAAGCAGTTGTGTTGGCAATGGAAATACAATGGCATGGTGTTTCTCGTGTGAAACTTGTTGCAGTGTCTTAATTAATACAAACCAACAACGATCAAGCCCAAAATCAAACCTGCAAATAGCGAAGCTGAACGGCACCAGGTGATTGACTGATCAAATCGGCGGCGCGACTCAGCTGCTCGGCGGCACGCGCCTCACCCTCGCTCATAATCATGCGCGCACGGGCACGTCGTGTTGCCTCGGCCTCTTGGGCCATTTCGGCTTGGAGCGCCGGTGGTAGGCGCATATTTTGCATTTCGATGCGTTCGACGCTGACGCCCCACTCGGTCGTGCTTTGGTTCAATGTGGCGATGATGCGCTGGTTCCTTCAGAAGCAGTTAGATTGTATCAGCTCATTCCTCTAGTAGTACTAGATTCTAGTACCTATCATCATGCGCCCCGAAAAGAATATCATTGAGCGTTGAAATGCCAAGCATATTACGCAGTGTGGTCGATCCCAACGCCGTTATTGCCTGCGCACAGTCCTCGACGTTCTGTACCGATTTAATCGCGTCGTGAATGCGAAACATGATGATGCCATCGACGGAGAGCGAGGCCGAGTCTTTGGTGAGGACATCACGACATGGTATTTGTGCGCACTTATTAAATGTGATTTCTTTGATCTGTTCTAATCTAATAAAAACCTGCAGACGCATGTCGATAATGGTGAACTTGTCAATAAAGGGGATGACAATGAACAGCCCGGGCCCGGCAGGCTTTTGACTGATCAATCGCCCGAATCGAAATATAACCGCCCGTTCATACTCCCGCGCAATTTTCAGCGTACTCTTGAGCACATAGATGAGACAGAGAGCGGCGAAAACTAATACATCGAGCATGTTTTTTTTCTCTTCTTTTTTTTCAGGCCCGAGATCTACGATATACTGCGCGGCCGACCAATGAGGAAAGCGTGCATAAATAAATCAACGATGATATTGGGATGCGTAGAAACGTACGTGAAAGAAGTGAAGGCGAATTTTTATTAGATCAGTGTATATTGATTGGTCGGAGCAGGTGAGTGTGTCCCTTACTGCTTGGGTGAATGCGCATTTCGCGCAGTTTGTACTGGTTTAGCTTGCGACAGATGTCTGTTTTTTGCTCGTTGCTCATTTTGCGGTACTCGTCTTCGTACTTGATTTGTTTTATCGTTTTTAAGAATTAACAAGCCGTGTACTTACCATGCTCTTCTTGTCATATCTGAAAACATATCCAACAAGGACTAATTTATTAAACGTAACTGATTTCTTCATTTTGTGACGACTTAGAGGCTAGAGCGTTTAGGTTCTTAGAAAGTAACTCCGACGACAGACGTCTCGTGTAATTACATTATGATCGTTGACGTCTGGTACTCGGTCGTGATTGTCTCGAACGTCAAATAGTACGCCTCATAAAAAAGAACAAAAAATTGCAACGTCCGGGAATCGAACCCGGGCCTCCCGCGTGGCAGGCGAGAATTCTACCACTGAACCAACGTTGCTTATTAATGAGAATCTTCGGTGATAGAATTAGACTGGCGATCCGTTATTGAGTTACATACATGAAGTACTTGAATAATAACAGTTTTGTCTTTGAAGTGCGCAAAAGAATAGGATAAACTGACTGGAAGAACTCAATTTCAACATCCGTATACTAAGCGTCAACAGAGTTGTGTTTATTTACCAAGTAAATACAGACTCATCATTGTCCTATTCTGTTTCTCGTCCCGAGTCCTCAAATACACAACGATGAAGTTGTCCCTATTACTACCGTTCTTTGTCGACGGCCGCGTCTATCGGCCAAAGACATGCGTCAGAAAGGGCGATGCCCTGGCAGAGATGCGTCGCGCCGCCGCCGAAATGGGCTGGCAAATGGTGAAGGAGAAGCTCGACGAAAATACAGTCGTCTCGCCCCTCTCCATTGTCGGCGCGTTGCATATGTTGGCGGCGGGGAGCAGGTGAGTTTTTACTTGAGTTGTCAATATCTCGTTAAATGTAATTGTTAAAGAGCAAATACACGAGCCGAAATATTGAAAGTGCTTGGAATCAAAGAGCCCGAGTCATGTGAAAAGGGCCAAAAGCATCTAGTGACACAGTACAACTACTTTCTGAATCAAATCAATGGCGGGACAAAGTCAGAGAATTTTCCCGTCTTCAACGGGATGTACGTCAATGAACCACTCGGTGGATTGCGTGACGAGCGCGCGTCAAACCCAATGTACATTGAGTAAGTTGAAAAAATTGAAGACGTTTGCTTCAGTTCAGCATTGAAGTATACTGCAAAAGAATTATGTCGGCAAGCTGGGCGAGATCAAGTATCTCGATTTCAAGTCAAATCCCGAGACGCAACAAGACTACATCAACAATCGTATTAGCGAGGCAACAAATGGGTTGATTCCCGATTTGGTCAGTGGCCTTGACTCTGATACGCTGTCAGTGATTGTCTCGGCCATTTACTATGAGCGCGAGTGGCACAAAGATCTCAATTTTCGTTACTTGCCACCATCACTGACAAGGAATGGGGATAGATTTTTGTTTTGTATTTTTTTGCTAGTTATTCTGTAAAGAACTGAACAAAAGTAAACCCCGCGTAAAAGCGATTTTTCACAATTCTGCTTCGCCAAGGATATCAACTCGCCTTGTCAAGAAAATGTGAAATGGATGAAGACAACAACTGATCGGTACAATCAAATCAAACATCGCGAAGTTAATGTCGACGGCATTCGTATGAATGTGTTCGTTCTTCCGCAAAAAGCAGCCGACAAGGCGACTTTCAATTTGAACATTTTTCAACCGATCGACGATGATTTAAGCGTGCTCGATGACAAGGACACGGAGTTTTTCAATCAAGCAATGGAAGAGGCAATGTCGGGCTATGATTTGGCGAAACACGAGGTATGTAAAGTAACGTCGCCATGTTAATTTCAAACGATCGATTCACAGGTTGGCGTTCTCATGCCTGAATTCCGCGTCAGTTGGAAGGACTCGCTAAACCGCGCGCTTGGCAATCTCGGTATTGTATCAGCGTTTGATCCGAATGAAGCTGACTTGAAGTTTATGTTGCCAAATGCCGAGCGTGCGTTTGTCAAAAAAGTCAGTGATATTATTGAAGGAACGAATAGTCTATGTCTCGTTTAGGTACTACATCAAGCTGATTTCCGTGTAAGTAAAACAGGCGTCAAGGCGGCGGCGGCAACGTCAATTGAAATCAGCAATCGCTCGGGCTCGATGAGCACCATCACGAAGACGCTTAACACTCCATTTGTTTTCATGCTGACTGGGTACGAGGGTAGTGACTCGAGTGGAACCGACTTGTCAATGGGCTTGCATCTGTTTATGGGCGCCGTCACTGAAGTTGAACCTGTTCCAGTTGACTGATAAATTCACCCAACAGTGTAATGCTACATTCAATAAAACTCAAAGCAAGGAAACACCTTCAAGTTCAAACGCCGCACCAACCACCGCCTAAACTCAGTACAGGTTTCACATGATTAAACGTCCATGCAATATCGTCGATGCTGTATGCTGTATACGGTATACAGTATACCCAATATCGACCATAATGAACCACCGATGATAACGAGTCGTGCTAGATTCTTTTTTATGCCTCATGAAACACGCAGGAGTTGTGAAATTGTCCTGCTTTGTCCTACATTACTGTAATGCTGAATAAGATCAGTCACCCCTTCTTGATTTTATTCGTCTGATCTTATTCAGCATTACAGTTCTATTCAAATACACTGCCCTATATATTGCCCTATTATAATGCGCTCGCCTCCTCAAACCACGGACCAAACCCTCGTTATAATAGGTCAGTGACTGTAACTTATAACTTTTGGTTATGGGCCTTATAATGAAATGGTCGTTTTCGGAGACTAAGCTTTTTGACTTATGCCTATCTTCGCCGCAAGGGCAACTCGACGTTGGCTAAACGTTGACAAATTGTCAATGACAATGGCTCGGAGATACTCGAAGTAAACGATTTTCAATTAAAGTTTTGACTTTTCGCTCGAACGAGGTCAGTGACTCGTTATAAGTTTTCCTGCTCCGCATGATATTGGTGCGGGGAAATAGACCATGCAGACTCCTGAGACTCCTCTCATGGGTCATGAGAAACTTGCTAAATGAAAGTTTTCCTACGATTTGCCGGTCTAAGTTGTGCCGAAAACGTATCATACGATATGTATGGGTAGGTACACTTCGGTGGGACTGTGTTAAAAAATACTGCGAAATAATACATTTTGTCCCTTAATTTAATAGTTTAATAGTTTAAACTGGTTTTTAGGCTAATATTTTTACTACTACTAATAAGTTTTTTTTCAATCCGACAAGAGGCAAAAAGTGTCCAAAAGTAATCCCAATTAAATTTTTAATAACAAGTTCACTTTCATTAACTGTAATAAACGTACTAAGTTTGAAATAAAAACCAACCTCAACATTAATTAAGTTTCACGTTTAAATTAACGTTTCCACCGAATTATACCTATGTATCGTCCAAGCATGTCTGTCAATAAAATTAATATAACTATGGTGTCGCAACGCGGGTCACTAGGTATTTAAATGACAGTAAGTTTGACTGAATTGTGCCAGAATAATGAAACTGCAGCAGAGTCTCCACTTACTACTTGGTGTCCATGTCACCATAGCTTTTAGCAGCATTAATGGACTCGCCGGCTGTGATCAATTGTGCAAAGACAGCTTGCTCGACCTACTTAACCATTCGGTTGATTTGTATGGAAATGAAGCTTTGCGCAAATCGCGAAAACCGCGTTCACTGGAAGAAACGTCTCACCTGTGTCTGAATAGAAAGCGCACATTATATGCGGTAGAGTGCTCTTTCACCTTTGATCAAACCGAAGCCTTCAGTTTAAACATTTTTTCTTCATGTTTTCAGAACTCAACTATGCTGCAACAAATGCTGTGTGATCCGATAAAATCCGCCTTGGCGAATATGGCGTTCACGGTCACGAAATGTCAGTTGGCTGCAGGAACACAATTTGACATTAGTGTTTGCATGCCAAACAAAATGCTGAGTCGAAATGATATCTGTTTTCATGGTCAGTAATTCAGTCAGCTGAGGAAATGCTTCTTAATAAAGACACAGACGAAATGTGCCCAACTTACATTCACAATTCGTTGCGTGGGCGTGACAGTTCAACTAAGACAAATTCCATGGGCTGCATGAATCAAATCAACAGTGGGCAGCGACTAGTTTGCAAAGCGGTGGCCGATGTTAAAACGTATCGTCAAACAACCAATATGTAAGTAAAACTGCCAAACAAGATCTTAATTCACGATAAACTTTAGTCCAATCACTTACACAAACTGGGCTAACCAGGAAGCTCACATCGTTCTCTCGCTTGTCACTAATCACACAAGTAAGTGCTGTGGCAGCCTGGCATGGACTGGTGAAACAAATTATTAGTGAATAACTTACAACTTGTGCACCAAAAAACTCACAATCCTGACTAGTTCTCAAGAGAAATAAAAAATAAGAATACATACGTGTATGCACCAACGAAAAGTGTAGTGAGGAAAAAAGCAGATAGAGCTCGATATCGTTTAATTGTATTGAACTAGGTGATAACATCAACTCCTGTTTCCTGATCTGAAACACTTTTTGATTTGTCCGGTCGAGACCAGTTTTGTCGTTGAACGCTGCCAAAAAACAGAAATAAAAAACCGAAAACGCCCGTGAATACGGCCAACATGAGAAACACGTTCTTCCATCCACTCATGTTCGTGTTGTCCTCGCCAACCATGGTCAACGTCAGGTGCGGTAGTGCCAGGCCGATCACATTGCTGATTGCGTTCATAGTTGAGTAGACAACGCCGACAATGTCACTGTTGAGTTCATGCGGGTTCGGCTTTTATGATATAAAAAATTTAACTATCTTTTGTTCATTACCGAAATTGACGAGATCTCGGCAGTATTGGCGGCACTGATACAAACCAGAATGATCACCGCTGAGACCAAATTATCAATTGCAAAGTATAAGGCGACAAATAATAATGCACGCGTGAATGCAGTTGAACAGACAAGTCCCTTTCGAACGTAAATCAGTTTGTCGTGGTACCGTTTCCCCAGTTTATCAACGACAATTGAAAAGCAACTGGCGACAAGAAGATCAACACATGGCAGTGACAGACCGATGAGACCTGCTTGTTTGGTGTTCATTTCGTATGCTTGTGTCAACATGAATGCAATGATACTGTACGCATACACCATTGGTATTGTCACATTCATCCACGAGCTGAGGAGAGCGTAAAAAGCGCTCGATGTGAAAACACGACGCCATTTCGGTAGATGTACGGCTTTGGCGCCACGCGATCGTGTATTCACAATGTAGTCCAGCTCCTTGTCGCTAATGAACTTGGATTGCTCGGGCCGTTCATACACGAATAAAAAGGCCAAAACTGCAAAAGTGAAAAGCCACACAGCGGTACAATAGCATACGAACTCCCATCCAATCGCATTCGCCAATGGACCAAACACGCCAAATGTGAACATTGGCCCAATGTACCGTCCCATTGCATCAATCTATGTTCATTTCTGTCAACATCTATGTTCATTCATGGATAGATAATCTCACCATGGCCAAACGTGCTATCTCGTCGACAGGCGACCATGATGCCAGAAATGCATTGTTAATGCCGACAAAAACGCCAAACAAAATGCCACTTAAAGCCCGGATCACCATGCCCGCATATAAACTGGCCTTGACCGATTCGGGATAGATTGCATTCGCAATTGCAGTCAAGATAAGACACGTTACGAAACCTCTTTTGAGCCCGCGTCGTTTAATGAAAATAGTCAACGGCGCCGCCAATAGTACCATGCCAAAATAATGCGCCGACATTAAAAAAGCACGCTCGTCAACGTGAGCTGATTGGCTTTGATTGAAGTGCCCACCCTCGGTCAGACCAATGACGGCATACTGATTGCCGATTTGAGTAAAGAATATACCGCTCCATGCGCCGCCTTTTATTAAACTCTGTATGAGCCGTTGCGGCACCATATTTTGTGTGTTTCCTTCCTTGGTAAGTTTTGATAAGTTGAAATGAAAGACTTGATTGACCGGTTGGTGATAAAAACGAAATTGAGATCACAAGTGATACACAAATGATAAAACAAGACACAAGAGTCTAATCCCCTGGATTAACAATGTGTGCGTGAAGTTTTCTCGCACTTTTGTCGTCGGTCAACCGACGTTTTTGTTTTAAACAGCAAATATACTTTACAAAGCAAAAACGAAGCAACAACCTTTTATAATAGGACAGTGACTGTAATTGGAAAACATAAACAAAATGGAAGTAAGTCCTCTTTATTCGCATTCAAGGAAGACTATCTCAGACTGCCCGAATTGTCTCAAGCGAGACTAACTCATCACTACCTTCAGTTTGCACGCCTCGAATCGGGCAGCGGGGAAAGTGATCGGGAACGGGTGGCACCACTGGCACGCCTTGATCATTGACGATGCGAAAGACGAGAAACTGGCCCTGCATCATGTGCGTCAGAATGTGACAGTGCATGGGCCAGATGCCGGGATTGTTGGCGAGGAAACGGACGACGACGAAGCCCTGCGGTGGCACGTTGACGCTCGTATGCATTGGCGGGTTTTCGAAGTTTAATTCTAACAAAAAGTTCTTTACTTTTAAATTATTTCTCTTACTCACCAATTGGAACACTCTCATTACGCTCGGTCAAATGGCATCGGATGGAGCCTTCTTTGCATCTGAACGCCGGATTTGCATCTTCCGGCTCGATTCGATTTTGTGGCGTTAACTTGTGATTTGTCACTGACGGGCGGCCACTGGCCAAGAGAAACATTTCGTGCCCATGCAAATGAATGGCATGATGCGCATTTCGCCAGCCGCCATGGGCATAGGAGGTGATCGTCATTTCGACAATACTCCCCAGTGGCAAGTCGATCACATGGGCGCATGCGTCCATTTGATCATCGAGATTACAGAGATTATCCGGTAGACCATTGGTTGAAAAGGGTTCACTTTTTAGTAAGAGTTCAGCTTTTGAAGCTCAGCACAAACCAAAAGTATAACATTGCCGAACTCTAGTGACCTGGGACGGACAAACGTTTTGCCATTGAATGAGGGCGTATTGGCAAAGTTTGTATTGAGATGCAGTTTAAACACTTTATCATCCGGACTCGGGTAGTAGTGCCCATAGTACCCCTTCAATAGTGCCCGATCAGTGACAATTGGATAGTGCTCGGGAAGTATGTAGGGCTCGTTAACAATCGGGACTATCTGATCCAGCTTTGTCGTAGTGTTCGGAGTAACGATCAACTTGGCCATTGCAGTAGCCTTTTCATTGGTTTTGGCGTTTTTGTTTTTTTTTTAACTAAAACCTTATTGCCAAACCTTGTTCCCTGTGCGTGGAATGTATCACTGCCGATATAAGTCTCGTTTTTGTGATGGCCACCGGCGGTTGCAATCAGATCAACGTGAGAGGTCGAGCTGACAATTTCTACAACTGCCGTTTCGCCTGGTTGCAGAAATAACCGCTCAGTCAAAACAGGACTGATTGGATAACCGTCGACTTCGAGAATGTTGAACAAACCCGACTGCTGTTCGAGTTTGAATTCCATTCCATAATCAGCCGAGGCACAGATCAAATGCAATCGATTGTACGCCGTCAAATCAATCACTTCGGCCGGAACCGGAGTCAAATCATTTGCCTGGCGTCCGTTCAGCTTGATTCCATCAATTTTCGTCGCCGTCAGCTCAACTGAATCCTTGTAGTACCAACGCAGTAGGTACGCCTGGTTCACCTCATTCGCACCGCCTGTGATGTACCAAGAGCTCGATACTTTAGCAGCCGCTGAGCCACCATATGCTGACTTTGACAAGTAATCAGCAGCAATTATTGTCTGTGATGCAACTGGCTGTGTGTGGCCCTTTTCATAGGAGTTTGAAAATATTTTCTAATTTTAGGGCTACATTTTCAAAACCCCTCACTTTGGATGGACTATAATGGACCCATAGAGCCCGTCCATTTTCAGCCCTGAGCCATGTCCATGGTACCAGCGTGTGCCAATTTCGGAAGCAACGAAATTGTACGTGAATGATTGCTCAGATGCAATGGGACATTGCGTTATACCGGCAACGCCATCATACCAGGCGAAACCATCATTGAAGGAGTAACCGTGAAAGTGGATGGTCGCCGCCGCTCCACCAAGGAGGTTGTTGTTAACCTTTAAATTCAGTTATTACTGCCACTACTTAGAGAAAAAAGGTACTGTTAGATGAAGAATTGCGCCGTGCTCCACTTCGATTGGTGGTGGCGGTGACTGGCCGTTGATGGCAATAACGGGATGTGTTTCGCCATTCCCAAGTATACAATCGCTCGCGTTGAATCGATTTCCCGTTTCTTCATAGTAATACTGGTTGATGCCTTGTTTGATGCCGTTCGCGTCAAATTCGGCCGGAAACCACTCCCCATCACGTTCACACGTCATTGTGTATCGATAACGCAGATCAAGCTCGAAGTAGCAGTGCTCATCTCTGCAGACGTTCCATTCTCGGGTTGATGGGATCGTTGTTGGTTTCGCATCTGGTTTTGTGCTTGTCATTACCGCTGGCGTTGTCGTGATGATGACTTCTTCGCATGTCTCAAAATGCGTCTGTCAGTTTTGTTTTCAAAATCTCCATACTATACCTGGTCCTCCACAATAAACAGGACCATAAATGTGAATGCTACAAGGACGCTCACTATCGACAAAGTGAACCAAACCTTTGCATAGTTTTTAATGAAATCTTTATCTGATTTTTTGGGCGGAAATTTTTCATCCGCGACTTGTTTCGTCATTTTGTATGAAATGAAGTCCAAGAAAGTGGTGCCACTGATTTAAAAGCTTTTTAAAAGACAAGACAATAAAAATCATGAGTTTGTTGCGAAAATGTCTTTTAGGGCTCTTTTTTAAAGAGTATTAAATGAGTCTAAAATAAGTTTTACAATGTAGTAAATTTGAAACTGTCTTTCGTAAGTAATTTTATCTTATAGAGGTCAAATAAGCACTTTCTCAGTGCAACTTTTGAGCAAATAGGAGTTATATAAGGATGCATTTCACATTGTATAACTTGTTGGGTAACTGACCCTAGAGGTCGGGTTCTACGGCCGATCTGCCATCAGGTGGTTGCCATTTCGGGACACTTGCCATTTCGGGACATGTTCCGAAATGGAAAAGTGTTCCGACGTGGCAAAAGTATAATGTTCCGAAATGGAAAATGTTCCGACATGGAAAATGAGTCATTTTCGGGTGTTCCGATATGGCAAAAAGCTTGTA
>SCLD01104983.1:0-30622 GCA_004367895.1 Oikopleura longicauda
ACGACATTTTTGTCCGTGGTAAATAACAAACCGCTAAACTGCTTCAAAACTTCAGTTTTGACAGCTCATTCTGTTATATAAACATGATTTTCGAAAAAAAGTGGCAAAAAAACGCATGACGAAAAATTGTCCGATTTTTTCAAAAATCGCCAAAATAGGGGGGTAGACAATTTTTCGATACCAACTGTATGTCTATTTCTATTTTAAACTTCCTTTTGATTAACATCGGTTTAAGTACAAACTAAAAGAGAAATAGTAGCTGAATGTAGCTTTCCAAAGCACAACTGACGCGCAGGCCAATGAAAAGCGGCCTTCTGCCAACGTTTTTTCTCAGTCTGTTTTCAATGTCTGGCAATTAAGTCTGCTCATGTTCGAGCATTTTTGACTTTGTTTTATTACTTTAATCTAAACTGATACATAGATAGAATGATACTGTAGATAGAATTGAAGTCGAGTATTCGGAACAGGTGTGAACGCAGAGTAGAACCACCTCCAATAAATAAAACACTAGCACCGGTCTAAAGTCGGTGTAAACAAACAGAGTAACAGAGTTTACAATATAATGCGCAGCTGAAAACGAACGAGTGAGAAAAAAATAAAGGGTGACTTTGTTTCAGTTGCCTTCGAATCGCGCACTGCCCAGCCAAGTTCAGACCGCGCCCACTTTGTCACCGGCCCTTACTTAGCTGAAACAGATCGTTGGTTTTTTTCTGCTCGTTTATTAGTTACCTTACAACCGTCGCCTCGTAGTAAGTTGGCTAAACAATTTAAATACGCCAGGAAATGCATACTAATGTACTTACAGGGCAACACAGGCTTTTCGCTGTGCCCTTATAACATCATTTAATTGAAATTATTCAGTGTAAACAGACCAAAATTCAACACGCGTCAAGAATAAAGCAACAACCCGAAAAAAAACTTCGCTAAACACAAACGTATGTAACAAAGCGATGTTACACGTCTAACAGACATGGCATCAACCCTGGTGCGGCACACTCTCTCTCCATGTCTGGTACGCATCGTCTGGTGTGCCATACTCTGCAAAACAGAATGATAGACGCGGATGAGCTGAGGGGGTTCGAGGCTTCAGGCGTCAAACCTTCAGCAACGCCGTTTTTAAACTGATTATACGCGTACCAGCGCCTTTTTACAATGACTATGTACTTTAGTTTTTGACCTGGAATTTTTATTGTAACTTGCTTTGAGCAGTGATTTTCAATATAATTAGAGTAATCAAATGATGGGTACATTCATCACCACCTTGTTGTGCGTGTACAGCGTCGAATTGGCGAGCCTGGTTTTATACTGTACGTTTTTCCGGGCTTAGGCAAAACTGAGAAACATTTTACAAACCCAGTTTGATAAGAGGTGAGGTTGGCGTTGAAGTGATTGGGTGCAATTAAACGTTTTTTACTCTCACACGAGCGATATAAGCTACAAATTATATAGCTCGCTCGATCGAAGTTGCGTGCGGTTTTTAGGTGCTGAACTAAACTCTGTTCAGTTTTTCAGTTTATGCTACACATGTATCAAATGACAAATTTTGACTGACCACTGGACGTCGTCAGGAAGTCAGGATATAAATGCCGAATTTGATACACTCGCCTGACTCGGGTGACAAAAGTTTGTTTTTGGTTCAGGGAGTTTAAAGTATGAAAAAACGTACCTGAGAGACACAAAAAGAAACGGCGCAAATACAAAATCCTGGCCCTGGTTATCGTGACACGGGTGAAAAGGCCATTCCGCTCAACATGCCTAAAAAGGCGCCCCTTGTTACAATAAGCATGTGTGGTTACACACTGAACGCCTTTGATTGGCACGAGTTGCTGCTCCGGGCATCAATCCATTGGCGCCAAACTGGAAAGCAAGCTAATTTTCGAAGCTTGTATTATAAGCCGAAAGTAAGCTTCACTTCCCCCGTGCCGGATGATCTGACCGGTTAAGTTTGATTTGAGAGACATGAACTTTTCTTCGATAATAGGTGATTTAAACATGGTCGGGCCAGTTTGATTATTCTCAAAATAAATCCGAAATTTCACACCTATGCTCACCCCAGCCACCGGGCCCCGCCCAGCCATGGTGATAGTGTAGCGTCTAATACACCAGTGGCGTCATGTTCCAACTGCGATGCTCTGGGTGCAATTCTAGTTAAGTCTAAATATTAACGAATGTTTAACTCACACAACGCTTAAAATAGCTTTTATATCATTACCAGCAGTAGCACCATCTCGGCGTGGTTGGCAGTGGTGATGTTGTATGTAGTTTTTTGTTTTGTTTTTCAAATCCCGGCGCCACAATGGTGCTAACTGGCTAATTATATAAATTATCCGAAAGTGTGAAAATTGGTAATTGAAATGTTTATTATCCCAATCAAACAAAAACGGGCGTGTGTGTATGTAAAGCTGTTGAGTTTTTACGCTGTTTCAAGACTAAACGAGCGGTCCGAAAGATAGAGACCAACTCTCTATTACTGGCTGAGTAGTAAGGGGGTGGAGCCCACGTCTCTATTTAAAGGGGGCCACAATCATTTTGTACCATGGCGGTTACGACGCCAATGGCAAATTGCATTACGTACTAGACCGGATGCTTGCGTGAAAGAGTAAGTGGACAGAGCCTTTCTGTGCCGTGATTTAGAACAGGTGACGACTAAAGACACACACACACGTTTGAAATGGTTTTTGCCAAAATCAAAACATGAGCTCGGAGCTGGTTTCTTCCTGGACCGGAAAGGGGAACTTTTAAACAAAATCATTAATGTTTGTGTGTGTTTATGGTCAGAGCCGTAGCAAAGTCTGTTAATTCGCGCCGAACAATTAAAACTTGCCTCCTGGTTGGCCATTGTGTCTATACATATCAAAAAATAGAAGCATTTTCAAAGGTAAAAAGGAGACAATTTTGGTTAAATGATAGGCTAAAGTAGCATTCGCTGCATAGGCCAATTGTACCGCAGAGGGTGTCTATGTTTTTTTTGTGTTAATTCAGGTCAGATGCTGTACCCAGTAACCTCCGTGCGCGAAGCTCGTCTGACAATGGTATGCAGATGATTGCGGTTTGGCTTGTCTCAATGGCCTTGGTAATGATTGGTAATGGCCATTGAAACACTCACAAGGGCAGCGACAGAGTTTTACTACTAGTAGGTCCATTCACTCACACGTCCATCCATCAGTAAAAGCTAAGCGTGATTTTTGTGCTGAGGTTATATAGTTGACACCAACCGCTAATTCACGAGCAATAATCACAACTGTAAAAGCCACCAATGAACGAATAAAACGACACCAAGTCAAGCATAGAAAGTTCAAAGCCGGACTGGGCTCGATGCATGGGATTAAATTATTGTTTGGGCTCACCACAGGCGAATTACTGGTTGAATTAGAATGCAAAGTTCGAGGCCGGGGCCAAACTCCTACTACTCGGATCGCAAACTGGCGATTAAAAAACGTTCAGCAAATCACAGAAATGCCAGATTTTGAGTGTACAAGTTTTGTTTGGCAACAATCGTCAGTCGCGCGCGCGATGTCCAGATATAGAGGTCAACGCCAGCTGATTTCGCTCTGATTAGATGGAGTGTTGTTGCTACTCGAGCCCAAATCTGACATTTTCCCAGTACTCAATCAAACGGGGACGCCTTGGCGCCATCAATAACGGATCAATGTTAAAATTACGGCCAAAATGCATAATCCCTAACCTTTGGTTTACTCTCTCAATTTACTACTCGAACGTGTGTGTGCGTGAGTGCGCGTAGATGCAGGGTGAACTTTCATGCATTTTGTCTCGCCCCGGCTCACACTCCTGGTGCGTCCACTCAGGAATCAATTTGGCGTCGAAAGCTGGCTTGGCCCATACCTTACTAGCCGGGCCTTGGTTACGTTATGTATATGGCTTGCGCTAGTTTGAGAGTGAAAATTATACTTGCGCCAGCTCAGCTAGTTTTAATACTGATGTTGAGGGGCGGCCGGATTACGGCGAGATTTCTGGACGCTCATAGCGAAGAAACGTTATCTAGTGCACAGTTTAAAATGGATCGAACTTCGCTGTCGTCGCTGAGACATCGAAACTGAGTAAGTGAAAGTCGTTGCCAAAGTTCAAGGACGCGGCAAAGCCCGTCTGGCACGGACCTGGGTTGTTTAGACTGAAAATGGTAAATCACGGCCGTGGACAGACATTCTTGCGGTGTCTCCATTTCAGGTGAAAAATGCAATTATTGTCTTGTGTGCCCCCTCCACAAAAGGAGCAAAAAGGAGGATGTAGCTGCATGCAACAGAAAAGGACAGTATGTACTAGTCACAATACACCAAACGCATAAAGCAGCAGCCGCAACGAGCAACAAATGGCTGGTAGTAGTAGTAGAAGTAGTCGTAGTAGCACGGGAAAATTTGAATTTTAAATTGAATACTTGACATTGAGTTGAATACGAAATATATTTTCAAACGGATGTCACCGCGCCCCTCTGCCTCGCATTCCCTTACTTTCAAACCACCCTTGTTCCAAGCGTTTGACTTGATCATGGAACACACTGTGTCGACACTGAGCCAAGCGACTTCATCTTTTTTAATATATTGATGCATACGAGCGGCGCCAACTGACCACAACAAACCAAGAGTGGCCTTTCGGTGCTCAGCTCACCCCACTCACGGCCAGTTCCTACTTAGTTTTTGAATGGAATTTAACTCGAAGCACAAATTTTACGGGAATATAGTGATACGGCGGCTCACCTTCTGGCTGTGATGTTGGCGAGAGAGAGAGAGAGTGAGAGGACAGAGGTCCCTTCAAATCGAAATCTGCAAAGTTTATGCTAGTGTACCACGCCCAGTTTTTTGCTAACCTCACACGACGAACGCGACTGAAAGAAAGTGGTACTGAAAATATCGGTCGGTTAGGGGGAGGGTGTTTAGGCTGGATTTCGGGCCACTCCAAAGGGATATAATGAGCTATGGCGTCAATCATGAGCAGAGAGCAGAGAAGTGCACGTGTCGAGTAGTAGTAAAAGTGTTTGCCAGGCCGCGCAGATTATGGCCTGACCACAACATGTTTAAAAATTTCTTTAGTTGTGAATTTGTATTGTATTTTATGCATTTATAGCAGTCGACTCCCCCCAGTTTCCTTTCAGCGGAGTGCCTCTAGACTTTTAAGTACTTACTTGCGTTTTAGCACGATCGAGCAACAGAAATCATCATCGTCCCCGGTTGACTTCACACAGACGAGTAAAAATTCAATTAACCTTCTCTCCGCCGACCAGTGTGCCGTCTACCAGACAGCGGTGCTGCTGCAGCGGCAGCCGCAGCTTGACGGCATCGCGGCGTGATTAAAGCTGAAAGAGAGTGAGTGTGGACATGATCTGAAGAAGCATGACAAAAAAATTAAGTGTTATTTTTGAACACGCCCAAGATTTAACGCCCCGATCGCCTTTTGAGCGTGATCAACAACCCAAGAAGTGAAGCAAAAAGTTCTTTTACTCCACCAGCTCTCATAATCTTATAAAGTCTAGTGTGACATTTTCAAAAAAAAAATGGACTCTGAGCTCAGTGATAGAGAACTCAGAGTTGTTGTCATTGAGAACTTGTTGAACTTGATTATCTTGACATGAAAATGAAGTATTATTTGGCATGAGCGCACTCACTGTAATGAGCAACAGGGCGGTGAGTGACACGAACATCACCTGATGAGCGGATGATGGCGGCGTTCGTGGTGGTGCTGGTGGTGGGTTGGTGTGCCACGTGACACGTTCATTGAATTTTATCACTTTTGTTTGTAAGCAAGGTCAAGTAGTTGGTGTGTTTAGGGGGTGGTGTGTTTACACTATCGAAAAGTGTATGTGTGTAGGGAGATCGACTGTAATTGACTTTGCCCACCACCACCACCACCACCAGCCATCACCACCACTGCCACCACCTCTTTCTCCCCTTCTGCCCTGAGCTCTCGCGCGCGCACCATGGTTCAAATTGGAAGCTTGTTTAGAAGAGCAAGCTAAACTGGCCTGGCTGGACTGGACCAAAAGAGAGAGTGTGTGTGTGTGTGTCCAGTGCTTGAGTGAGTGAGCGAGCGCCTCAGTCGACGCAAGAGTAGTATTTTTTCGCCCGTTAATCCGATTTGAGGACCCCATCCCCTCACTCTGGCATTGCTGCTGTTGCTGCTGCCCACTTGCTCGGCGCGCAGTCGTCTGCCATTTTTAATTGTGTTCTAGTCACCTCGAGTCACTCGTGAAACTTTACTTTTTCGATCGTTTTTGGCTGCGGCGCAACGGTGGCTTTATAAGTCTAGTCTAGCCAAAATATAAATATCAACTCGTTTTTTGATGAATGAAGCCGCCGCGTGATTGTCGAACCCGACTGCGAAGAGTGAGTTGAAAAGAGAGCTCCACCACCACCACCAGTTTTTTTTCGATTCGCCTTTTGATCGTTCTTATTGAGCTTTAACGTTTTGGGAACCACAATTTGGCAAACAGAAATATCAACGTCAAAAATGGACTCAAATCTCCCTTTTTGATCTCGATTCCAAGCTAATTGGCTAGGACGCTTAGAGATTTGACGGCGAGCCACCCTTGCGTAGTACTACGTTAGCTAAATGAGAGGGCAGTCTTGCACTGTTGACACAATATTCTAAATGGCATATTATAATAACGGATATTGACACGCCTTAAAAATCCGCTAGATATAGTCTATATCATATAGACCGGTTGGACTTTAAACTATAGTCTTTAATCTTAAAATGTGGCGAGGAAGACACCGTTTAGGTGTTCTGAATTTTCATGATCCGCGTTAAAACTGGTGATAAAAGCATCACTGATTTTAAACATGCTTGTTCTACATGCTTTATAGAACAGCTTTATGGGATAGAATCATCTTATAAAGCGATATTAACATGGCTAGTTTCACTTTACTACATTTCGACTGCATCATACTATAATGGGATAAAACATCATGTTAGAATTAACTCCGTCAGTGATTTTCCAGGAAACAGTTATTCAGTTACGTTTTTTATGTATACCACTGGCACTACAAGGCACTACGTTTAGCTGACAGTAACGCCACCAAGCAACGATATAGTGAACGCGTGCTGCATACACTGGTGGAACACTACTGCTTGCTTGCTTGTCTATAGATAGGTCAAAGCTTAGATTAATCAGGTTAGAAATGCGCTTGCCGTGTCACTTTCGGCCAAATTGGGGCCCATTAACTTAAAGGTACTAGTACACAAGCATAAGCTTTAACCTGTTTCAACCTCACCCCAACTTCACTTTCGCAGACTTTCGCTTCGTATTGCATGTCACATCCTAAATAGAACCTTTAATCCGCGCGACGAGACTTGTGCCCGCCGTTTTTTGAAAGTATAGACTAGATTTAAGGCCCCCTGTCCGCGTGCGATTTATGTTTGTGTGGCTCGGTGGAGTTGGTGAAAGAGGGTTTTTGTTGTGAGCGTGCGAGCACGGCCGCAGACTAGCAGTGAAGGCGATTTATAAGCTGACAGGGACTAGACGCGAAACTATAGTTGACCCCGCCCCCTTGATGTCTTTTGCTTCGATATTGGCGTCGCCGTGGAATAAAGGCACTTATTATGGGCCTATGTGTTCGAAGCAAAGCTGTAGCAGAACGTCCTGAGAAGTTTTGAGGCTCGAATTAATAAGGTTTAAAACGGTTAAAAATAAAGCCGACTTTGGGGAGACGAGCTTAGAATGTTAATTCAGAAGGTACGTCTGATCAGGTTCAGGGTGATTATGTTTCGATTAAAAAAAGGAACGCAAAAAAACAGAATCGGTAATTTTAATTGGCCTCGCAAACAACAAGATGTAAGGATCAAAAACTCGATCTAGTGGAGATCGTGTGTGTAGGCCCAGCAGCATGCTTGGAGATATTGATGTTTACATAAATAAATAACAAAACTCCAAAACTCTTAGTTTTGCGCGGATTTTTAACGCAAGTGAGAATGAGATGCCCGAAAGGTCTAGCGATATTTGGACGTTTTTGGGGTTTTCAGCTTACGTTATTTTTGCTTTTGTTCTCTGGCAGCAGATCTTGGCGCGCGTGGTGGTGGTAGTGGTGCCGATCTGGTGATGACATGGTAGTTTGTATTCTGTATGTTTACTAAGTCCATGTCGCCTATCAAACTAAATATAAACTCACCTAAATAAAGCCTAGAATTGTCAGGCTAAAATAGCTTCTGCTAAATATAAATCGTATTTGTGTACGTTTTATGTGTCCACCCGTTCACCTGGTGAAAATGCATAAAGTTTATTCCGTAAACGCCATAAGTAAAATATTGGATATGTTACAGTATATTGACTTTTAGTGAGCGCCATTTTCCTGAAAATGACCCAAAGACTTGCGAAAGCATCTCCTCAGTTTACTTTAAGTGCAAACATCCGGACCATGTGAACAGTTCGTACTCTTTTTGTAAATTACATAATGTTAAACTTAAACTCAAGGCGGAGAATATATCCTAATAACAGGAAACGCGGGACATAGTCTATTGTCTGTTTCAGTAAACGCTTCAATAAAAGATTCTCCATCCGTCAATTGGCCTACTGATTCGGCCTCAGAGTGGATGCTCTTGAACTCTTGAACTGTATGTCATGCGATATTTGCATGAAGTGCAAATATACATTGCGCATGTGTCTGCGAGACTTTTACATTCGATCAATGGCATGTGTCCAGTGTGACCTTCTAAAAGTGAACGCTTGTACGTAATGTTTAATGGGAGTCGGTCATATGTGCTTCATTCCGTCACAACTCCCGTTTTTTAACTCCATCACGATCATCATCTGGCCTGAAACTCGGGACAGACGGTTTGATCCATATGTAAACGCGAAGATTGAAATTTGGTCAACCCGTCTTTTGTAAGCGCTGTCTGGCAAAATAGGGTGAACCGTTGAACGGCGGGCAAATGGGTGCTAAGCGCCGCTCATCCGTGGCAAATCTGACCGTCGTGTTCTGTTAACACGGTATAATTATTACAGTGGAGTTTCACATGCGCTCTTTTGTGTTTTTGAAGTCATCAACAAAAAAACACGGAAACAGTAGTTTGATAATAGTTAAACGAATGGCCTTGAATATTCATATTGCGACTGTCGCTCGTTTGCCTTGACGATAAAGGCAAATAATGTAATTTAATGTTTGGCAGTATGACGTCAATTTAGATACCTACTACGTCTACGAAGTACAGTCTGTGAACTCCCATATTTTTCATCCATTAGTAAAACGGATTATACCATCGCACTTGGGACGAACTTGTTTGCAGTTGGTTGACAGCGTTAATAATCAAGCCAAACGTGATCAACAAACTTAAAATGGTCAAAATAGTTCAATATCGCTAACGCCTGATTAAGTGGCCGCCGATACAGTGGTATTTAGTACAAATGCGGACGTGGTTATTGTGACCATAAACTAGCCCGTGTCATCATTTTCAAGACGTTCATGATTAATTGGGAACGTCGTGACGTGTTGATAATACGAATACGGGCAATAAAACAAAGAAAATACTTTAAACGAGTAAATTAATTTAAAATTATTGAACACAAGAAAACAGTGGCCCCTAACTGGCGTCAAGGATTACATTCCGTGCGTGTTATGTTCCCCATTGTTACGCGCGTTATGCAATACGCGATGACCTTCGCATCACAGCGCAACTATTTTGTATGTTTTTTGATGAATTAAAGTTCACACGGTGTATCACAACTAACAATGCTGATGCTGATGCCGCCGTGAATGCATGCAAAGAGAGTTGACCTTGTGACGGTCAAGGTCAAGCGGTAAATCGTTGGGAATTATCAAAAGCACAAATCCAACGTGGGAGTAGACTGACGAGAGAGAGACTGCCAATTTTTGATTTGAGGTAACGTCTGTTGCCGTCCCCATGATGACGTCGCGATCGTGAACCAGATCCTCTGTCTCCCAGTTAACTCTAAACGGTAGCAACACTGCCCACAAAAAAAACGGGGCCCAAAGCGTGACGTTTAAGAACCAGAAATCACAATCAGACCACCCTGATACGCACACTCTACCTTGACACTTGATGCATGTTATTGCACTTCAAAAACACGGAAACACTGATATACTCACATGACAAATGATTGGGCTACTAGTCCATGAATCATCGCCCCTCTCATCCCTTGAAATTCAAAAGATGATTCAAGGCTTGAATCATCTTCTGAATTCGATTTGATTCAATTCTGAACAGCGTCAGGGTTCAGTAAGAGACGTGTTTGAATTGTTTTCAGTAGATGAACGCTTCCGGGTAAAGCTGCAATATCGCACTGATTTCGCAGATAACAGGAAACGTATCAGCATTATATCAGTGCGAATATCAACACGTCAACACCGATTACCGAAACCTGGACGGCTTGTTAACGCCGCAGGGTCGAAATGCTATGGTTTGAAAACGTTTAACATTCCATGTCCAAGGCCAGTATTAATTTCGAAGTTAATTTTGGATCGGCTTCTTTCTTCATCTAGTACGGTAATATACTAAGCGGAAACCGTTCGTACATATGATGAAGTAGTTTCTTTTCCCTAATTTAAAAGTTTACCGGAAACATCGGGGCGACAGGAAGACGTGAAAAAGTTTGGCTATGATAAGTAGGGTAATATGAAATCACAAGTGTGGAGAGAGAGAGAGAGAGAGAGAGTGCTCTTTCACTAAATGCTAATCTGACGGAGCATAGAATGAAGGTGCTTTTATCAAGTGACGAACTGTTGTAACTGGGTCAGTGACGCGAAGTCAAAATACCATGATCAGCGAACTATTCGGGGATGAGTATTATTTGGCCTTGATAGGTCACTTCGAGACATGATCGTCGTCTTGGAACGACCTGTGAATCTCAGCTCGAGATAGGAGATCATCATCTGGTCACTACGTTCTAAATTTAGATCATTCGCGGAGAACTTTCAATCTATTTCTCTCAGTGCCCATCTTGATAATCACAATTAACACAATATCAGAATCGGATGCCAAAATTGAAAGACCATTTTTGGTGTAAAAGTGTCAAGGTCGCTGTGTTTAGAAATATGCCCAATTTCGACACCATTACCTTATAAGGCGATCGGGTATTATGGTTGTTGATTAGGTTCTGGATTCGTTCTAGAATTGAAACGAACTAGTCACTTACTCACTCACATAGTTTGGGAAGTGAGAATCTGGACCACCCACAGCGGATAAATAAAGTTTCAAATTGAACTAGGCAAACGAAATGAACCAAAGGGATTGGTTCAAAGTGATTTACTGCTTTGTTACCAATTGAAACTGTGTGACATGTGCAATGGATTTATTCGGTACTTAATACTGTATGTCACCGTTGTGTTCCACCCTTGTATCACGCGTGGGTACCTTGTTATAGCGACAGTCGTGTTACTGCCCTACGATTACTGTAGCATCATTAATTATCATTTATTCAAATTTACATGAATATTGAATACCTACAAATTCTCGTGCATTTGTGTTTCCGGAACATGGCGCCCCATTTGTTCACACAAATGTACACACGACGCATGTTAGCTGACACATTGCGTACGATTGAGCTAGAGAGTTGGGCCACCCATCAAAGTGTTAACACGATCTAATCGTGAAGTATTGAGTCAAAACAGTAATAGTCCATGTGATTTGATCACTTTGCCCTACAGATAGACTTACGCAACATTTTACGATCGGAGTCCATGTTTTTGTTCCATGGTGGAAGTTCTATTTGACCTGTTTGCTCAAAAGAGTGTAAAAATCAATATTCATGTTGGCACACTGATTCGGACATTTTATGTACAACTAAAGCCATATCGAAAAAACAATCTGATCACTGTATTAAGACCTTACAAAGCACTGTACAAAGTTGGTTACTTTATATCACTCACGTTCCAGGCGATCAAACTTAACTCCTTAAGCGATGAATCTTAGCTCAAATCCGTTTGCATCGGGTCGTGTTTTAAATATAGTAACAAAAATTATCAAGAGAACTTTATAAACTTTCGTTAGTACTGGTTCGTCAGTACTGATAAAAATATTTAACACGCCCACTTCTGTGTCAATTGTCGCGCCCAAGGTCGGGCAGTACGTAATGATTCTCTACTAAGAACGTTGAATTATTAATTAATTATGTACAGATGCATTACTTGCTGTAATACGGCTGATTGAAGCATCTCATATTCAACATATGTCCATGGACATCAATAGTTAAATAAGAACAAACAGGTGTATGTCAGTACACCCTTCCGCTCGGCCACACGCGCGGGGTCACAGAAAGTCGGATTTTCCTTGTCATGTAATAAGTTGAAAGCCGTTAACATTACTTTTTATGGTACCGATCTTAACGAGATCATATCACGCATGGTAAAAGCAACGAAACTATCTGCGATTATTCCTGCTCGTTATTTAACACTCATGCCATCTCATAGGATAAAACAGGAAATCTATACGTTTAAAACCCGCCTTTTATTGTATAAAATTAGCAATCGGGAGTGTGTTATGGTAAAACAAGCGGGGGACCGAGCGGTGATAAATCGGGGACGCCCGCTGTCGTATGCGTGTAACAAGAATTTGAGAGAAGGGGGAGTTGATTTGTCACCACAATCAAGATACAACACGCTCGGGCGTCAGATCGACCAAATATCCAGTTTGGAGTTGGATAGTGGGGAGCGGACCCGGGAGCCCCTTATCACTTGCTGAGTCACATGTAAAAACGTTGATAACGGCCTTGTCACGACTTTTTTCATGCCCAGTTTAATTAACCAAAATCGTCAATGTAGTTGTAAAATTTGATGGCCACAGCATTCGCGGGGTGGCGATGACTTCGACACTGTGGATGACGATGCCCAGACTGTATTGTGCCGCGGGGAGTTTTCTCCTGCCTTTGCTCCGGAATTGACGCTTCACTTCCTACTCGATTCGAGCTTTGAATACCGTTTTCCATAATTTGACGCATGTGACGATTGAGGGGGAACGACGGGAAAGAAGACAAAGTGTCAGACGCTTCTGAATGGAATTCGATTTAAAAAGTGAACCGACACTGTCGGCGCAAAGACGGTCCAGGCCATGAGACGCGCGCTGCACCCTTGACTCGACGCTTCGTCGTGTGCTTTATTCTAAAAGAAAATCGAAAGATATATCCTTGTCACCCCAGTCTACGCACCAGTGTGTAATAACGAACCGACGAAAGAGACGGTCTACTTTGGACCATTGAGCTAGTGGTGTTTGACTGCATTTTACGACGTTTGGCGGGGCGATGTGAGAGGTAAAGAAAACGTTCAGCCAAAGTCCGTGACATTTTGCAGGACGTGAATGAAGTTGAAAAGTTGAACTCTCTCTCTCTCTTTGTCTTGATTGCAATTTTACTCCAAGCGTTCGAACGCTGCTCGGAAGTGTGAAATATGCCAAACCAAAGCGTGAAATATCAGCCCTGGCCCCTGTCGCGCGTTTTATGCAATTTTTATACAACTCGGCCGTCTCTTGGCGAATCACCATCACAAGCCGAGTTCGATGCAGATTTCGTTTTCTTTATAGCTCGGCCTATCGATAGGGCTGGCAAAGACCAAATAATTTCGCGGTCGATTTAACGCCTTATCAAGACGGGTCATAACTCTCTGGTCACTTCAAAAAAGGCAAAGGGAGTGTATCGACGACACTGATAAGAGTCGAATCAGTCAATTTAGTGGTTGTCAGGAGAGGGCACGGTGTGTGATTTGTCGAATTAAGACATAAAAACGTTCGGATAATCCTAACTCGGTCACGCGAGGTTAACAACTAAAGCATAAATAAATATTAGAATGTAGAACGTGTGTCTAGTCATACTACTAAAAAATGCTGGAAAAACTCAAACTTGTATTTCTGACCAGAGTCCACCATGTGAGCACTGCGAGTGCGACAACAGGGTAAATACAATCGAAAAAAAAAACTTCATAGCACCACGTGTAAAAATAGACGCGTCCCGTAAAAATCTTAGTAAGTCATCAGGGTCTTCTTGACGCTGCGTACAGTAAAAATATTGATCGTGAACATACAGTATCAAGTCGGTGTTAAGGTGGGTTGTGTTTTGTGTGCGATCAGAGTTCCGGCTAAATTGGCGCGTGTGATTGACTTTAAATGGCATCGTCAGCTAAAACGAGCGAGAGAGAGAGAGAGACGTGAAACTTTCCTTCGCTGCTGCTAGGTTCGTCACTAATCGTTACATAACATCCGCGAAAGAGAGGCAAATCATTATCGCATGATTAGAAAGAGTTATCGAAAGAGTGACTGAACCCAGCGCATTGGGTGGTCGATAGAACGGCGAAGAATGTGTGATTAGACCGAGATGAAGGCTAAAATACGATAAATGGAGAACCGACACAATAATACGTCCAAACAGATAGGCATGTGCGTGTGAGATTCTCTCACGGATTTTCGTCAGAATACTTTTCAAATCACCTTTTTCCGCCCTGGCGTCCCAGTGAATAGGGGCAAAGGGTGTTGTAATTCCATCAACACAGAAATCACGTAAGCCATGTCAGGCGTCGCGATGAAGTGAAAGGAGGGCTGATGTGCTGACTAGACAGCATAATGAAATTAGTCCTCTTAGAGCCCTTGGCCCTAACCGCCCTGTCATAGCCTGGTTAATTGGCTTAGCCCTTAAAAATGTTCCACTGAGTTCGTTTGCTTGGGTGCGTTCGGAAGTGTGAAATTTCGCGATTTCGAGGTGCATTTCCCTGATTGGCAGCGAGCCCCCGCCTTTTGAACTTTCTGTTTCATGCAACACGCTTGACATGGACAATCAAATTATGACATAAGCTTGATTGGTTGGCGCTTATTTGGCGCGTACACTGTAATCGAATTCGTTTTTTCCTTCTACTCCCGTGCGTTTTTGTGTCAACTGGACATTTTGACTTGGTCCTAATCCAAGTCGATTCGATCAAAAAGTTGAAAATATTATTGAGCTACTGAACGTAAGGCTGGAAACCTTAATCTTACCTCCCACCGAGTCAGCGTGGCAGTGAGTGAGATAGAGCGAGGGCGAAGGCAAGAGTAGGGCTAGCCTCATTTTAGGCGGGTAGAAAGGTCACCGCGCGGTAGAAATGTTGGAATTGTCAAATGCAATGATATTTCACTACGACGACAGACTGACGGTCGCCTTTATTTAGTATTGATAGAATTTTATTGTAATATTCAGATGTGGGGCCAGCAAGCAGAGCAGTGTTTCATCATATCAGCGACCGACATTTTAAAAGTGAGCTGATTTATTCTCCGGATTTGAACTTTAGGTGGAATAATCACCAAATTCATTGCATCCGGGTGAAAATCACCGATGTCAGCCCTATTTTTTGCGCGAAAGCTGAATTCACCAGATGATCCTGTTGTTCCGGTTGAAAAATCAGTGGTGATATTCAGTGGTCAACTTGTCTGATTTCTGGCCTTGTCGCCAATGTGATGGTAAACAGGCCCCATTTTTATAATGTTTGTCTTCTCACGCATCAGCTCGAGAAACAAAATGAAGGGTCTCGATCTAATTGTTTAGTAGTTACATTTTTACCATTCGTGGCCTTGAAGAGAGTGGTTAGGGGCACATAACGCCACAAGGTCGTTGGCCCCTTATCTGAGCGATAGGAAACGGAAGTTATGTCAGCGCCACAAATCAGCAAGTGGCCCACCCCAAATACCCGACTGTTGTTGCGACTGACAGTCTTTAACATTGAACATCATGTTTACCAATTTTCTTCGGAGAAAGGACAACTGTGTGTATTTTGACCTCAAAAGTTTGTTTTCTGTCATTTCTTCAGTAAATACACGGAACCTTTGATCAAAAATCCGACTTCTTAAAAAGCAAACAATTTTGATGGGTCAAAAATTTGTCACACAAAATACTGTATGTTCAAGCCAAAACGAAGAGTCTGTTAGTGATTGTGTGCGAAATTGTTTATCTTCAGTCGTCGTCACCGTCGTCGTCGCGGGGACACCCATGGGAGTGATACTTACTGAGAATTTACTTTTTTTCTCATCATTATGAACGCACGAGGTAAGAGGTGATTTGATCAATAACAATCTGATGACAGTTTGGAGACGCTGTATTTGCCGACTAAAATGCCTACTAAGCCACAAAGTATGCGCGGATAAGTAACACGTTAATATCGGACGGACACATATCCTGAAACGAAGTCATCGGGGACTAATCAACTTTGGCGACGATAATGAAAGTAAAAGCAAAGCCAAGTAAACTTTTCTATTCTCCAGAGATTTCTATATATAGCAGACTTCCAAAACTGTTCAGATTTGAACAGTATTTAAGGGTCACATGGTCAAAAATTATTTTATGGGCAAAGCTAACAACAAATTGTTATAACAACACTACGTACTGGTATGTGTTTTAATGAGCATATATTTAACGACCTTGTTATTATTAATTTATCATCTTTACGATGTGAACTTTGCGGATTATTGGCGGTCGACGGGCCACGAAATAGACGGCACGATGATTAAGATAACTTCCGTTAAAGTTTTAATACAATAGTGTTCACAACTAAACCATGACTGGTGTATTAACCTCAACAACATAGTTCTTGTCACCCCCATCAAAACGGGCTATCCGTTCCGGCACTATGCCGTGTGGACAGAAAATCGAAGCAGCTTATAAATTATAACTACATAATGGGTGGATATTTTTAACGGACAAAGTTTAAGCATATTAACGGCTTTTTTATTGATCCAAGAAACAAAACTGTCCAAATCAAAAACTGCCTAAACTCAACACCAACTACGACTCAACTCAAACGTTGACCACATGTTTCCTGCCAAAGAATTAAAACACGAACGAATTGTTGTTCAATGGTAGATGGACATTTTCTATTTTTATTTGAATCGCAATAGTTACAGTAATGTACAGGTGTTCGTGAGAAATGCCGTCACATTTTAAAAAACGTGTGTGATATAATAGTTGTTTCTAAACAAAGCAAAAGGGAGTATGAGGATGGGTGTATAGTGTGTCGTGTGCTTGGTTACCGATCGAGGCATAATTGTATGTGTATAGGGCTTCATTGAACAGTTTCAAATGATGTTTGAAGTTGCTTTTATGTTGCACTGTGTGTAAATGTGTGTGTGTGTGTGTGTGTGTGTATTTATGTGTGTATAATTGTGCCTCACTATAGGAGAAATGTAAAAACATTGAAATGTTACATAATTGAGAAAGTAAGCTTCGGAGCAGTGTGAACTTGCCTTACATAGTTTTGTTGTTGTTTTGGTTTTTTATGTCTTTTCTATCAAATAAATAGCAAAAATAAAAAGGAATTCGAGGAGTCAAATAAAAACTTGGAAACAAGTAGAGAAAGATTTCTTTTGGGGTTTGTTGAGTTGGGGTATGGGATGTGTGTGTTGGTTGGGGGGTAAGCCACCGAAATAATGTGCCCATAATACGAATGTGTTTTTGTTGTCGCTTTCATTTTTGACTTTTAGATCTAGTTTTTTTTATATCTAAAAACAAAACTAAAGGACACTAAACGGGCACATTAGAAGTATGGTCAAATTACTAGGGGGTTCACTTTGGTCAATATATAAAGGTAAGATATATATATTAGATTCTCGGGTCGGTCTTGTCTAGATGGCCGGACGTTTACACGTGATTTAAGCGACTATTGTGTGTGGGTGTATGTGTTTGACTGATGGCAAATGAAACAACTCGCAACTTTTGAGGCTCGGTAATTTTTGGCTACCCTATCCATGACCTGATAGAGCAAAGTCGAGCTGTTTGATTGGCGCATGCGGCTGGACTACTACTAAGTAAGTCGCCGTAACACAGTGATGGTGTCCATTACGTGGCCCCTGAACTGGCAGGCCGACTGTAAATATGATATGACAATCGTTTTTGGTTTGTTACGACGGGTTGGTTAGAGTTCGAGCAAAAAAAATATGTTTAGCACTGTTGTAAGGGTAAGATATTGTGAGTTTTATATGTGTGGAGTATAGTCTACTTACTTAGAATGCGTAGTGAACATGAAATTGAAGCTTTTTCGTAGATTTTGGTAGATCAAATCGTGATTTGATCAGAGGCCGAAAGTAATAAGTTGTTATAAATGGTCTGTATCGAAGAGCAAAAAAAGTTTTTTTAAGATGTGTTCGATTTGTCAAAAAAGGTGAGAAACCGAAATAGTTGAAAATATTCAAAAAGGGTTTGTTGCGTTGTGTGCGAAAAGCGGCGTGAAACACAGGAAAAAGTAAAAAGAAAAAACAGTGTACAGGGGATGGTAATGGGTATGTATTGCGTGGGGGTGTGTGCGTGTTTATGTGTGTGTGTATGGTTTTGTTGATCTTGACTGCCAAGAAGCTATATTGTTATTTCTTTCGTAATGTGAAAGCTTATGTCAGTTTATATGGGACTGGTATAGGACTATTTTGTCGCTAAAGGTTCAATATGGAGCTTTGGGAGGGGATAGTGTGTGAGAGACATGATTGTGATCACGTGAGCAACTCGGTCAGACAAAGCCCATCATTGGGCCCTGACGCACAAAAAAAAGAGTAAGGAACTAGCCTTGCCACTTGAAACGCCAGTCAATTGTGTTTTGGTGCGTGTCTTGGTCCCGTGAGAAAGCGCGCACAAAATAACGGATAAATTGCGCGCTCCATTTCCATTGGTCCGTTTCACCCTCGTGGACACGCACACGTGATGATGTGTGATGTCGGGTGGTGAGACGGCCCAATCGAAACCGAGCGCGCAATAAAAACATCAAAAAATGCGCGCTAAGTTTTTTTTCGAAAATTATTTAACATGTCAACACACAATCAGCTGACGTCGCCAAGTGGCGTTGGTTTTGATGCGTTTGCGAATGTCTCAATCCGTTATTGTCACTTTTTGGGGTACGACGCTGGATAGAAGGTGGGAGGGGAAGGTGGGAATAGTTTTTGTTTGGGGGGAGTCCTTAGTTGAGGAACAGTTGAGATGCGGGGATGGGGACACGGTGGGATTGTGCGCTCAGCTCTTGGTATTGATGTGGATTTGTTGGTTTGTGATGCCAAAGAGCTTTTGCATGAATTGCTGCGTGAAGCTCTTCTGTTGGGGCAAGTAGTCGAAGTGTTGCTCGTGATGGGTGATCAGCTCACGGATGATGGTGTTTACTTTGGGGCGGATTTTCATTTGAACATTTTTTTTTGAAAAGAAAAAAACTTTGACACAACAAAAAGGATGTTCATAATGTTTGAAACAAATAATGACCCGGACCTTCAGTGGCGCGTTTGCACGTGATCTCGGCATATTTGCAGTTTGACCACTTTTTCACTGTTTTCTTCACATCATCCTTCGACACCTGACGCTCGCTTGGCTTCTCGTCAATCACGTCGCGCTTATTGCCCAGTAGGACCATGGGCGCATTCCAATTGTCCGGATGCATGCCCATGAAAACGGCGAGCTTTAAATTATTATTTAGATTATTTTGTTAATTAAAAAGGATGTTTAAAGTTTATATCAAGTATATGTGTGTGTGTAAGTACCTGTGCGCGAAGTTTTTTGGCAATGCGGAAGGATTCCTCGTCATTAATGGCGTACATAATGACAAATGCGTCAATCGTCCCGGCCCAGTGTGCGTCGAGCCAGCTGTCGGATATATTCTCCTCGTTCTCCATGCCGACCGTGTCGTGGATGTCGAGCGTGTATGCGTACTCGCCTAATAATCAATGAGTGAACATTCAGTAGTCAAAGGAGTGGCCCTGTTTTTTTCTTGACTCTCTCTCTCTCCTCTTTCTATACATGTGTGTTGTTGAAAACGAAAATAGTCTCCTCTCTCTCGCTCTCTCTTCATTCACCACTACTACGTCCTATATAGGAGGAGAGATTTTTGACAGAAACGTGTCAAAAGGAGTTCATCTCACAAGCAAAAGAAGACTACTTACCAATACGAAAGTCTTTTTTGAATTCAGCATGTTGACTCGGATAGTGCTTCTCCAAGAAGGGCAACGAGGCATCACGTAGGATGCGCCCGAAACTGGTCTTGCCAACTGATTGCTTTCCCAGGATCGCTATTCTTCTGTGCTTGGCCAGGCGATTTCCATTGCCGTCGATATTCATGTTTTCGTTATGGTCTTCTTATTAACTCTCTTATTATCTCTTTGGTTTGTATTGATTCTTTTAGGCTCGTTGTTTAGGCCATTTGGCACATTATTTCGAGCTTTTCTTTCTTTCTTTTCTCAAATTGATCAAAAATGTGACTGACTTAGAGAGTGTGTGCGTGTGGTGCGTAGAGGCCCGTCGTTTACTACTAGCTCTCCGACGCCCTCAGTGTCATCACTTTTGTCCCCTTTACACTTAGCCTAAAAAACGAGAGGCCCCCTTCACATTCCGATGGGTGTAGTAACCTCACGGAATGGCGTGCCACTGCCACCACTGCCAACATCCACTCTACCTCTCTCGTCCACACTCGCTTCAAACAGTCACGAAACGACAAAAAAGGGCCCCACCAGGGATAAAGTGCATTTTCCTCCAAATCCGAGTTAATTTAATAGTGCCTGTAATGGGCTCTTTTTGAACGGTTATACTCGCACTCTCTCTCTCTCTCTCTTTCTATCGCCAGGGTTGGACGACTAGTTAACCGTTCATAAGACGATTCGCGCTCATTGCCACTAAACAAGCCACTTCTACTGAATTGTGTGTTGAACTGTAGTCGTCGCCAACTACAACGTACGTGCCAGTGTTCTATATCAAACTGTATGGTGTGCCTCGAGTGAGCCACACGTGTTATTCATTGGCAACATGAGTGATCACAACCACTGAATGGGTGGTCGACCGTTCATACTCATAAATTTGTGAATTAGTGTTGACTGAATTAGTTATCGTTTTTGCACTCTTTTTCGTGCTTACTTGGTCCAAGCACCCAATGTCATGGATATTAACAGTCGTTAGCCCTTTTTAGTATCCGTTTAAGCCACATATGTAGCTGCTGCCATTCCATTTTTTTCTGGATTTGGATCAGCTGACTTAGAAACAACTTTACCCTTCAAATCTTCTATTGCCTCGACAAAACGCGCAAGCACTAATCCATCACTGCATAGTGTGGCAAGTAGAAGAAAAAACGGGACCAAAAACCGCATGAACACAGCCACCCATGAAAATACAAAATATCCGATCAAAAATAATCGACCCTCTCGCGATCCAGTCCCCCTCACACACACAACGTGTAATATTTTTATCCCGCGCAAAAAAGTGCGCGCATCTTTATTATGGTTTTTTTCTTTTGAGTGGTTTTATTTTTGAAAAAAAGAGAGGAAGATACATAAAAATGTTGGCGCGCACTTTAGTCAAAGGCTCGTGATCGTCCTAATGTGTTGCGGCGGCAGAGTAGTCATATTGTTGCTATTTTTCAACAAGAAAATGTAAATTTCAAGTACGCCTCTCTTTTTTCGTTTATATTTGGACTATTGAGTGTTGACCAACGTCCAAGGTCATCTCATTTTAGTGTTTGTGGTGGAGAAGTGGAGCTAATGGACGGGGGATTAAGTGGGATTCGAAACGGAAATCAAGCAATCACTACTATCACTGGCTCTTTTTTCGGTATCAGCGGTAATATGTTCGATAGCGAACTCGGTGATTATTTTTCAGGGAAAAAAGTCAAGTTCGAAAATCGATTTCAAAGGTAAATCCGGTTGTTCGTCCGACATCAGACGGATGTGCAATGTCAGATTGATTTTCAATGATTCAATAATCTGCAATTTCTTCACACGTATTAGGAAAACCACCGTCTCGACGTCCGGCCCGAGTCCTAGGTCGTTAGGCAATGAACTTTAAAATAAATAAGACTGTCGACTAGTATATTTCGCCCGTATTAACGATAAGATCAAAGAGACGCGCGGCGCGTGTCGCGCGCCTTTTTTTTTAGGAGAGAGCGAGAAATAAAGAGGGGAGAGTGGGAGGGGAGACGTAACGCTCTAATCTGTATGCGTGCAACTGTATCGAAGTGGTAAAAATGTTCGATTGTGATAGGACAGGGGCCAGTAGTCACTCCGACTATCCCTCGGGGGATTATTGATAAGAGCAGTGGATGGTGCAGTGGTGGAGTGAAGTGCATATGTGCTGATCTTGTTCTTTTTCGTAGCTCACTCTCTCAGAGTGCATGGTGAGTTTTTCCAAGGCAGTTCAGGCGACGTCAAGCTTTGCTAGAAACAATGCGACAATTAATTAGACAATTACGCCACTTGCAACGTCACCATGGACGCGAGCTGTATTCGACAGGTTTTCAATTTCTCATCAAATAGTTTTTTACTCACGTGGTCAATAGCGAGCCGTGGCGTGGCGGCCCGGGTCACACACACAAAAGCGGTCGTCGCCATTTTTGATACACAACGGGTCACGTAGAAAGGATAAGGAGTGAGAGAGAGAACGCGCGAGTTAGAGAGCGATGGCCCGAGGGGTAATTAGCCGTTGATAGAACGAATTTTGACTTATTTAAAGATCAAAGCCATGTGCCGCTATGTCAATCATGGGGTACTAACTTCCAAAGGGAAACTTTTATTGATTGGCCACCCTTCTCTACATCTTCTATTCTACGTGTTTAGTAGCCCATAATAGAAGGACTAAGATCTTATCCGCCCCGTATTTATTGTTAGTATTTTTTTCTAAGTCCCATTTATTTTTTGTCACGGGAATATGCACCTCTTTTGACAAATCGGCGCCGCGGCCGACACCTCAAAAATATCACACAAATTATTATTGCAAATCCTACTATAGGCATTTAAAGTAGGTCAACCACGTTTATTTTCGCGCGTGTATCGTTTGTTTTAAAGTGATTCCATGTAAAAATTCATACGATTATGTTGCGTCGTACCAAAAATATTGATAACAATGGGGACACACAAAGACCAATTCGTTATTTTTCCGCACGCACCGGAAGCGAAATTACAATTTTTATGGGGCTGGGCACTAAACACGATGGTGTTTTATATATATCGTAAGGCTAATTTCAGTGACGGAATAATTTGGGTTATATAACTCCCTTGACAAAGACCTGCAGCAATCTCCTGGCGATCAATGCAAAGTTCACGTCCTAGTCGGACCAAGGCACCTGCATCATAGTATACGCAGTTTAATGGCCCATAATATGCATCTAAGCCGCACCATTCTGAACCAGTTCTGGATTAGAATTGAAGTCCTATTTTTATCGCCGTCCCATATTGTATAGTTTATATATTCGAAGGGGGCCAGTGTAATATGGGGCAGTAAAGGCAGTCCATTCCGTGTTTGGCCAGCTCAAATATGGCGAAAACCCGTAGACTTAGAACTAAAGGTGTCTCTGCCAACGGAAGTGTTTGTGTTTGACCACTTTTGCAATGGAATTTGAATGTCCATCAGTGACCTCTTTAAAAACTAATAACTAACGCAGTGTACTTATGAGCAGCTGACAATCAAATGGACAGGGTGCGCTCACATGAGCTCACATGACGTCAAAACTAAGTAGTAGTCGGGGGAAAACCCATCACACAATAAGCCCCATTCATGCATGAGCCAAAGGCACACACCGATTGAGATGTCTACGTAACCTAGTCTACTCGACTAAGCTCGAGTGATTGGCATGCCATCCATTCATCCTGGTCAGCCAGATAGTCACTCCGTAGTCATTTCTGCGAGTAATCTGAATCGATGAGAGAGCGAGAGAGAGTGATTGAGCCCGAAGAAAGTGGTGACTGCAGGTAGACGCCTTACAGGCGCTGTATAGGTTCGACGGTTCGCCTTCAACAACAACAGGGTGTTTTTCAGGCCGGATAGGCCCCGATGTCTGTTTCATCCGGGCCTTCTCTCCCTATCTATCTATCGCTTATTCTGCCTCTTCATTCCACTTTCTATGCTGAGCCAGTCACGCGATTGGTTGACGCCGAGACAGGGGACGAGTCGACCAGTCGAGCAGTTCAACGGAGTATGTGTGCCCGCAGGGAATTTACTACTCGAAATATCGGTTTGATCGATTCGAGCATTTTTTTCAGTCGTTTTCATCGTCACCCCGACTCACACACACACTCCCTCGAGAGTGTGACTCGGGCCCCGTAGTGTATCGGTGTAGTAAGGAGGACAACTTCTCAATGGGCCATTGACAATCGGAGGAGGAAAAAGAGAGGACCAACGCGCGCGCGCACACACGGCGGAGAGTGTGGTGAACCAGTGACTAGGACGTGAGTGATGCTTACGTCGGGCGATCCAAGTTAGAAGCTGCCAATAACACGATTCCGCCATCGATAATAGCCCCTTTCCCCTTTGATCCGTTGCTTTGCGTCAATGCGGATGGGTGGAGGTGGTGGCAACGCCAGACAATGTTGTTGCATGAAATAGACAATAAATAAGGGGAAAAAGCTTCCTATTTCTTTTGATAAGCTTTAAATAAGCATATGTTTACGCCAGTCCAGACCTGATATGCGTCTCATTTTCAAGAAATCATTGTTTTCAGTTTAACCTAGGGTTTTAAAAACCGGCCACTAGCCCACCATTGGTAACCGTGGTCCGTTACTCATGATAAGACATTGTACCCGCTCGTGTGTGTGTGTGTGTGTGTGTGTAGAGAGAGTGAGCGAGAAAACGAGTTGAAACTGGCTCTGAAAGAACTCGTAGTATTTTCATTCAATCTGGCTCCGCGCGCTCTCTCTCTCTCACTCACTCTGGGTATGAGTAAAAAAAAGGCGACTACACGCGCATTTACTAGACTACTTTGGCCCGTTGTGCATCTGTCAAGTGCCTTTTTGTATACTGAGGATCGCTCGTCGTGGTCGCGTTAGGTGCATCGTGCGCGTGTGTGTGCGTTTGGCCAGGGCACCACTGACATGGTCAGGTTTTTACTGTAACTGAGTTAACAAAGAACTTATCACGTCTTGAAGATCTTTCGCGCTCTGTCGTTTGTTCTCACAGTGAACCAGTCTTTCTTTCCACGACTAGTGACGCACCTTACCTAAACTTTAAGTGTCCTGTTAAATCCAGACAAATGGCGAACAACACAAAACGATACTTGACAAGGACTTGAAATTTTCAGTTCTATAATACACGGTTAATATCCGACATGATGTTTAACACCAAAATGCCAATCTGATTCAGCTGCCAGCATTCCGTTAACGTTGCCATCGTAACGACAAACTACTCGTCGCCACTAAGTTTTTCCACTAAGTTTCTTGGGTGTTATCGATCCATTGTGATTGGAATGTTCTCACCAAGTCGCCCCTTCCCTTGAGTAAGACGATCAAATTGGCACGGAGTCAGTCACTCATCAAACTCCTAAAGGAGACGTCCTGCAGCACACACACACATACACGCTCCTGCCTGTTGTTTGTTGTATTTATATATATTTAAAGTCGACATCTTGTAACTATATTACCGCGGGTTTCGAAACATAGTGCAGCCTACTGGCCGACGGTCAATAGTGTAGCGAGTAAAGATGCCCATTCAATCAATTATTAAACTGCTCAGCAAACAAAAAAAATGAAACCGTTCAGCCATTTTAACGGTAAATATGTTTCGGCCGCCCTTGTCACTGATGGGCTTACGTTTTACCGTTTTCTTTTAATACGAAAAACCTCATAAAAACATTGAAACTATAAAAATGAAGCGTGATTAAATTTAGCCATGAGTCTGATCGGTGTCAGTTATTGCCCGTGAATGGGATGTTTCAAATGCTGCTTCTGCTGCTGCTGTTGCTCGGCCGATAAAACAACAACGTTCTAATTATCATGTTGGACAATTGACACATCGAAACGACTAGACTGCGGGCCAAGAAAAAGAAAGCAGCTAACATGCGAAATGGGCAAATTGTCGCCAGATAAATGGGCAATGGTAAGAATGTGCGTGTGTGTTTGCTTATGCGTATTAATAATGAAATAGTCAAATAAGAAGGAGCAAAAAACAAAATGAATAATTAATGGACCCTAACAAGAATGACCTAAGACAGACACACAGAAAAAATGTTTTTAGCACCATCATTTTTGCCTTTCTTTCCTTTTGTCGGGGCAAAAACATGGTTAATAATGAACGATTATCACACACCAAAACATTTTTGTTCTATTTCACCCTAAACAGTTCAGGCTGAACTTGCTGAGCGCCACACATATTTTCGCGACTGCCAAACACACACACATACATCCTAGTTCCGGACTCATATATTTTACCTAATTTTGGACCTTGTTCAATTCTGGTAGAAGTGCACTTGAACAACACTAATAGTGTCATCAGAGTGACTTCAAGTGTTGTTGGGGGTGCCAGTGTTTTTCAAAAAACGGGCCCAGGATATACAGCGAATATAGCGAACGTTGTTTTTGGCGCTAACAATACCACTGATTTTCTAAGTCAGCTGGTGTTCATCATCATCTTCTTCGTGCGTACAGACGACGACATGGTGAATGTAGTGCGAAGATGACTCGACAGGGAGTCAGTCATTAATTCAAATATACTAGCTCGATTTCCGAACCAATAAAACAGTTCAAACGATTCGACGAGTTTAGACACCCACAAAAGGTCAACTTCATTGAGTAGTCATTTCTCACGTGGACCATGAATTGTAATCACCTTGTTCCCTCATACTCCTTGCCAAGTCAGTTTTTAAGAAGTTTTAGCCCCCAAAACTTTCACACATATCAAAGGTTGATACCTCATAGCGGGTTCGTTAACCCTTATATCACGTGCTAGGTGATAATGGAGTTTAACTCGGGCCAAGAAGCTTCATTTTAATCAAACCATTATCAAGTGTCACATAAGTTGAGTTAACGATGACAAAAAGTCCTGGGCGGGAGAACTAGGCATAATCTTAGTTTTCAGTTTATCTCGAGTCAACGAAACATGATAGGCGCCGATTAATAAAGCTAGAATATAAATCCACCGTGACATGCGTCGCGTGTGCGACCATATGCTCATCCATCTGGTTCGTTTCTTCACGCTTCATCATTTGGCCACGGCCCACAACCACCCGCCGAAACAGAAACAAAAACCTTCAATAATAATTCAATGTATAATATCAGTTAGAACTTTTTCAACCTTTTTTCTTGACTCTCTCACATAAAAACGGCGGGGCGAGGCGTAAAGTGTACGATAAGTGGTTAAGCATAATTACGAGAGCAGCACGCGTCAAGTCGCGCTTATTGAAAACCCTTTTAAAGGATTGTTGTGGCTGGGGTTAGGTGGTGTGTGGCGGTGGTGTGGGGGCAGTGGTGGCCGTGGCGTCGCTGATGACATTTTATATTGACTTAAACACTGAAACGTAGGTTTTTTTTGGTTGCTGTCTTCGAGCACTTTTTCCGGCCAGGGAGTGAAGCTGATATGCAAATCAAATTATCAGTGGCGGAAAAAGAACCAAAAAGTGTGCCTTTTCGGCGTCACCCAAACACACGTGACGAATAGTGTTTTAAAGCTGTACTTTGTCTCCTCTTAACGAGCTACTACTTCTGTCGGTTCCGATACTACTATTTATGAGGTGTTTTTTAAAGAATGGAGCCCTGGCCGTCGTTTGGCCAAGTGAGCTGTAAAAGTGATTGAACATCCACAGTGGATCATTTGATTATCCGGGCCTTTTAAATGTTTCTTCCTGTCTGTATGGAAGACATTGACGCCAATTACTTTAGGGCACAACGTACCCTATCGTCGTGTTAAGACAGTCGTTAAGTAAAGACAACATCGTTAGTACTATAGTAATCGTATTCGTTACGTGTGTTGTAATTTAGTTTATACAGTCATTAAATGATCAGCTGCGGCCAATAATGACAACGTAATCACTTGCCGTCCGTGTCCGCTCTCCCGTCTGATCACTCGACAACCGCAGTTGGGATGTCAAGTATAGTTTTAACTTCATTTGACCGCGAGTATCATGTATGTCGCCGGGAGACGGTTCTTGCTCAATTTTTTTCTGATCGAGTCAAACATAATTGGAGACACTCAATCGAAGAAATACAAGACTATGATTAAATGCTACGCTTTCAAAAATCACAACGAGTCCTAGCATGAAATTTGGACGGATTAACTTTTATGAGAGGGCCACCAAAAAAACTCTTGCTTTCCACTATTACTCCCACCAGCAATACCAGCACCATTATCGCGCCAGACAATTGTTAATACTTTAAAGTAAGGCCCCTTATTTTTAACTGGCGGAAAAGGTAACTCACTATTATGCACACATATCATAACAACATACTAGTTGAGTCGCAACAAACGCAAAAAAATGAATATTCAAGATTATTTAAACCTTTTGCAACTCTCTACGTACACCATTTTCGTCTTCTTCGTCACAAAAAAACCTGTGCATACCTTGTGGGGGTGAATAATGTTTAGTACCGGAATTCATCCCGCCTCTTGGCGCGAGGAGCGGAAACCACGACAAGAAATGCGAACTCAAAATTGTTTGGCAAGATTTTCGCATTTAAGTTGTTTCATTTTCGGAATTTCGAGGCCCGTATTGTCTTCGCTTGGTACTTGTGTTGCCGTTTTGGACGAATAGAACCACAACAACGGTTTGTTATGTTGAATATATTTTAGCATTCTTGATTATCGTAATGCATGGCGAGTTTGTGGAATAAATCCAGTGCAAATGACCATAAATATGGTGGCCTCGCTCCGTGTTGTACCATACTGCACCATCACCACCACCGCTGCCCGAGCCGCCACCACCATTGGTTCGTGTGTAGTAAATGAGGTAAAAAGAGTTTATAGGTGATATCAAAACTTCCCCATACGTCTACTTATGGTCGATCTTTTCGACCAAGCATTGAATCTGTTTAACACGCCCAATCTTACATAGTGCTTATGAAGAGTGGAGCGGGCTCCAAACGATTTTGACCAAAAACAGTTTTACAATGTTTTGCGGTTTACACAATGGTTCATTTCTCAATGTATGAAATATTTAGATTCTACTACCTAAATTCATCGTACGTTATAATTCGTAAACTGGTTTGGTGTTGTTTGGACCAGAAACATTGACAGTGGCAATTAATAAAATTTAAAGTGTATCTAGTATTCGTGACATGTCTTTCCTGTCCATACATGCATCCGTCACATCACTTGCGGGAACCAATCATAATAGGATTATTTATTGTTCTGTATATTGTTCCTTTGTAACCGCCAGATATCTGGGGTCGAATAAGCGAACCAAAGATTGACTGCGCCGCAACTGAACCAGAGTGCGTAGCATAGTACCAGAGTACGTCTTTGTTTGAAACCGGTCTCAAAGTTCCAATTTAAAAACTAAACGAGCAAACACAGCATTGACAAATAATCGAAAGCTCCGACGAAAATTGAGTAAGGCAGTAAATTACATGTTTTCTGACGTAAATACTCGCGTCTAAGCCCAAGTGGGCTGTTTTATTTGGTCACCTGTTTGGAGAAATCCAAAAAATAACCTCAGGTGCGTGTACTATTGCGCTTCATGTGTGTTACGTGCTAGATTTTGCTTAGTTATTGGTTAGGAATACATACCGTACTTGATGACATATCCCATAGTGACAGCCGAATGACTTATCCATCAACGGAGAATGGCTCGTCGGGTACTTACGCAGGCCATTATGGCCACTATAAAAAGAGGTGCATTCAAATCAGACATTTAACCACACATGCTTGTATTATCATTATTTTCCGTCGCCACCGCCTGGCAGCTCAGTTTTAATGGGCCCGCCCAGGAGTTTCTGCCCCAAGGTAAATACTGCTTGATTGACGATTGATTTCTACTACGTGACGATCACTCAGAACTGGCGCACAGTGCTGACTATGCGTACGACGATATGCTGACAGCGTTATTGGAGGAACATCGGGCAGTTCGTAATGCGACAGCTGGAGGAGAGTCGAAAACTGTGGCAGATGTCATGTTTTCCGGAATCTTTGGTTGATTTTACAGCGTGTACAGATCCTGTTTTTGTCACAATTTTCACATTCTTTCACATCAATATAGACCCAGGAGAGTTCGTGTCACTTTTTTGTACCCGTAATAACTGATCAGATCAAACAGATCTGCTGAATTTGCCACGGGACATAGTTGAACTTTTTTTTGACAAGAGTAGCAAAAAAAAGTCGAAAACAGTCACACATAAATCCTGTCAAAAGAGTGTCAGTCCATACCGAACCGGTGTTTAGTTATGTTATTAACCAACAACATAATTAGAGATGTGGAAAACAACGTCGAGTTCATTTCCTTATTTGATAAAGTTAGTTTTTACTAATTTTGACGACCGGCGTTTCATGTGAAGTTAGACACCAAACTAGACTCGACCATGACTCAGCTAGTCGTGGAATGTGACGGTCACATTGTGACCGTGACAGCAAATGGGCTAAGGAGCATCGAAGAGCATCGTTAAGCTATGATGTAGACAGCACTTGCAAAGTCACTTTGGCCGGCTAGGATCATTTTCACATGTGTTTCCGCCATTCTAGCGTGAAGCTTAGTTTCCATGAATTATTTTTTTTATCTTAGACAAGTCTGCAAGTCCAGACTAAAAAGGGACCTATTAGTAACAGGTCCCTTAAATTATCTTTTAGGCCTTTAATTAAGCATAGTTTTGTCAGTACTTGTTATAATACTGTTTAATAACTGTTACTTAGTTATTATCACAAACAGTATGTCAGATTCAGAATCTGAGATTACATCATATGACCAATTACGAAATAGTCAGGAATGTCGTTATATATTTCGTTTTAAGATCACCGGTCAGCTGATGGCAAAGGCTTAACTTTATTGATCTGAACTTATCCTGTTATAACTTATAA